>JAGXCT010031109.1:0-12408 GCA_022495035.1 Philopotamus ludificatus
ATAATAAATACAATTTTATTTATTGTGTTGGTACACTTGTCTCTGGCTTATCTTATATATAATATAATTAGCCATATTAGATGCTTACTTAATAGTTGGCTTTCGAAAGGACTTCACGTGCCATTATTTATGTAAGAAAATGTGGAAATATTTTCCTAAAAATAAAGCTGTTTTAATAATGCAGCCTTCGTATTCGCCAGATCTGGTAATCTGCTTTTTTTCTATACCTTAATATTAAAAAAATAACAACGTTTTTTGCATTACACCTCGTATATTGTTCGTAAGCTATAATCCTTAATTTTTTATGTCTACATTTATATATATATTTTAATAAAATAAGATAAATCCAGTATCTGCTAGAATTTAAGCATTAGCGTCGATTTTATTTTTTTATAATATTTTAATCGTTTCTAAAAGTATTCTATTCGATGTACACCAGCGGCCACTTGAAGCGCACGCCGCATATTCCGTTAATACAACCAAGTTTTACTAAGAAACTCGATGTAATTATTACATTGTCTAGCATAATGTCATAGCAATCTTCTTTAAATATATTTAAAAAAATATATGATATTTATTTGAGATGCTTACATGTCGAAGAGAATCTCTTGTTGTCTGAGCGAATTGTCTTAGATTGTATAGAACCATAATTTAATATTAGGCTAAAATATCGTAAAAATAGGTTTACGCATGTTAAATATTTTTTTGATCTACACTTTGTGGAAACCATACTTTTTTAGCTATCAATTTTTATATTTCTTCCAATGACGAAGAGTTTTCTTAAATTTTGACAACAATAGTTGCTATTTTACTAGGAGTTTCGAGCTAAAGTCGAGCTCATTTACTTTTCTTTTCATCTTTATAATTACAAATATGTTTTCCAGACTGTAAGATGTACTAACTTTATTCACAGGTTTAAAACGAGTCTCTGAAAAAATCGAGGATTGTTTCCCTTATTTTTTCCTTAGCAATTAATATCAATAGCGTCTTGATATTTAAAAAAAAAATTGTAAGCAAATATTTGTTTTTTTCACTTCACTTAAAATATTACTATAGATATATATATATATTCTACTATAGAGTCAAGATTTATTATTTTTCAAGAGTTGACAAATATAGCGTGATCTTTAAATTTACCGCGTCACTTAAAAAAATAAACAACCAGACTACAATTAAAACAAAACTATGAAATTATTTTTTGGAAAAAAAATGGTATGAAAATTTACCTTAGGACATACAGAAGCGGTTGTTAAAATGCACTGAAATATAGTTAAAACTTCTTTTTTGTATTTTTAAGACAACATTCGTGAGAGGAGTATATTTTTGAGGGAGGAGTACTGCATTAGTGGGGTTCAGTCAATCTGCAGTGATATAATTTATAAAGAAATTCTAAAGACTGAGCCTGTAGAAAGCAAAAAAAAGACCTAATGGGGAAGACAACCACTCCAGAAGCTTGTCTTTTAAAAAGGTTCTGCCTAACCAAGCAATTTAAAACTGGAGTAGATATAAGAACGGATTTTATCGGAGGTGGAGGAACCAAAGGAATCAAAATATTACGAAGAAGGCACAGGAAAGATGGTCTTATAACAAAAACACTTCTTCTGAAACAAATGCCCGCCAAAAGACTCTAATGGAAAAAAATTACCGGACCTGGACTATAGAGCACTGGAGGAAAATTATCTTCTCGGATGAAATTAAAATGTAATTGTTTGGCTCAAATGGCATTCAGTATATAAGGAGAAAAACAGGTGAAAGAATTGACGAAAAATGCATCAGGCCAACAGTAAAGCACCCAGAGTGAAAATGGAAAATATAGAGTTGGAAAATTAGTGTTTAAAAAAGAAGCCTTGTTTAAAAACAATGGTAAAAGATTATTTTAATCTTAAGTTTAAGTATTATTTTGCAAAACTTATTCTTCAAATATTGGTATTTTTTATGAAATATTTATAATAAAAATTCCTGAAATCAGCCACCGAAATAACGAAATAAGAGAAAATCTAAAGCGTGCGCTTCGAGTGGCCGCGCGCGTAGGTTTTATTTAATCTTGTCTGTCTTAATAAAATTTGTCCTAAGATCTTATTTATTAATTATCGATCGTTTATCAAAATAACTTTAAATATATGAACTATTTACATACAACACGGAAAGCGTCACACGCGAACCCACCGCAGACGTCCGCTCAACCGATCGGCGTCAACTTACCCAACAAAAGACACGTCAAACTGGAAAAGCGATTCGGTCGGCTGCGCTTAACACCGACCGATCATTATTCGATCATCCATTTTCAGATATTGGATTAGCGACGCAACAATGACTTTGGCGGGACTTCCTCGTAGGTCGGACACATCGGTTTTAATTAAAATTGTACGGCGGGAGCGTCGAAAGGGCGTCGCGCGTTAACGCACCGGCACATACGGACGCCGACAACATATTAAAATTTTGCGAATTTCCACTGCAAAAGTCAACATTTTCGCGGATTGCATTTTCGGTGGGTCGCACACGGTCAACACTGCCGCCGACGGGCACAATTGACGCTTTGCACAACAATTTGCATAGATTTAATTTGTGTAATTGAACGCGTCAATAGAACGACGCCGAAATATATAAGCGAAATATATAACAAAAAAAAATATTCGTTGGATCCAAGGACGAGTTCCGGAATTCCCTCAACCCCTCCGTAAATTAGGTGTTGCTTTGCGAAAATTAATAAATCTCATTCGGCAAACGTGAAATTGCGTCGCACGCAAATTAGTATGCTGTAAACAATTAACGCACAAATTGTACTTTCGGCAGGGATTATCAAAATTAATCTGGTACTTTGGGCTGATTAATTTGTTTAAACAGGATTAGAGTGACGACTCAGCCAGGGCCGGCTGTCGGCCTGGCTAACCCCGGGCGACGCCTCATCGCCGTTATTATTATTATTGCAGGTTTCAGGCTGGATGTGCGATTCGAGGCTACGAATTAATAGCTAACACTATGATATATTATTAAAGCACCTAGTCATCGAATTATACTTTTTTTAAAATTATATATGACTTTAAATGCTATCGTCTCTAACAAGAGCTTAAAAGCTCTGATATAACATTGGTATTGTATTTTTTTTTTTTTAGAAAGCTACTACACATATTTTCTCATTATAAATTATTTTTTAACGGTTATAAAACAATTTTATTTAAGTTCTTACGAAATACGGCATTGTAGAGAGCTTAATCAGAATCAACTGTGGATAATGACGAACTAAACGTCATCGTTGAATCAGATTCATCTCAGAGTGACATGAAAATGATTAATTTTTTAATTAGATTAAGACTTGTAATGAGACATGGATCCAATACGATCAGCATAAATTTTCAGCAAAGTGATTGGATAGGAATAAGCTACTAAAATATATACAAAAACTTAATACCCATAAAAAAAGCTGATTCTGAGTGTTTGGTGGTCTGACACAGGTGTGATCCATTATGATTTTATAAAATCTCGCTCATAAGTTATTAAAAAAATATATTTTAAAGATGTACCTGAATTCGGACGACCTTTTGAATATGATGAGGAGATATATAGATCCCTGGCGAAGTCGAACCCTCGATTATTCATCGCAAGACTCAACTCTATAAGGTTCTCTTTCATATTAACAACATATCCAATTCTTTGTCGTGGAAACAAATAATTAGAACCTTTTTTATACGAAATTGTAACTGGAGATGAGAAATCGATCGTTTACGATAAGTTGAGTCAAAAATAGCAATGGCTTTCTCCGAATTAAACTACCGTTTCAACCTCTAGCTCTAGTTTAACACTGATTTTTTTGGGAATTTATTGGCATTTAAAGGGTATAAATAAAGATACATGTTTACTGTCAACAATTGAATAGATTGAACAAGAATCTATAATCAATAATATTGTTAGATAAAGAAAGGGATTCTTCACGTGAGATTCAAGAAAAAAAATCAGAAATTAAGCTGCAATGTTCTGACACATTTCTTATATTCCTTAGAACTTGATTCCTCAGTATACTTTTTTTTCAGATCCATGGAGCCCAATTTAAGAGAAAAACACTATCGAAATATAACTGAAAACTACTTTTAAATGAGTATTTCAATTTAAAACCATATTTTTTTTTCAAAGAAAAATTCCAAGAACAAAGGTAAAAGTTTTTAATAATAATAGAAATTACGTTTTATATAATAATACATACAAATAAATAAGAGGAAATATTAATTTAACATTCATAAAAAATACGCGATCTCTTTTAGATCTTTTTAATATAATTGTCGTTAAAAAATAAATGCTAAATTAAAAATCTTGATAATATATAAATTATTTAAAAACCTTTTCTGATAAAATACAAAAGAAACACTAAACGATCTGATAGTTTTTCCTTCACATATTGCATATTTACATATTCGGCAAAAATATGGCCACAATGAAAAAGTTTCAGACACTTTTACTGGATTTTTTTAAGTGCTGTGAGATTTATTTTGGTTGATATTTAAAACTGTCCTCTGATTTAAACGCTTGAATATTTTTTTGCCTTTACCATTAACTTCTATGATTTTTAAATGACGAAACTACAATTATAAACTTTCCAAAAATGAAATGATTTTTGCTAACACACTTCCTAGCTTGATCTCATTATAAAGCTATTTAAAACGTCTGGATCCTCTTGAAATAAAAGATATATAAGAGAGAATAATCCTACCATTGCTATGCTATAAAATATTCGAGACACGATCAAATCTAGAAATCGAGACAATAATAAAAGCTACCACCAAAACCGTTTCAGATAAAAATTCTGGCATTGATTGATTGATGTGAAAATGTTTAATTTTAATTAAAAAATATATTTATAATATAAATAAATTGTATAAAAGTATATATATTGAAAACGTTTTAAATAATGTAAAAATAAATTGACTCAACTTTATCAGCATAATTCTTGGAAAACTCTCAAACAGACCTCACGATTATTTCCGTAATGCGATATTATTGTTTCAAATAGTTTTGTTAATATTATATATATATATATTTATTTTAAAAAGCAACTACGCTAAAGAAAAGTTTAAAGAATATAATATTATTTTCATGCGAAAATTTTCACAACGATATTTTTATTAAATTATTTTATTTTTAATAAATTTTCTTATAAAATCTTTTTTTAAATGATATAATTATAAACGGAGCATCTTAAAATAGCTCTGAATTGGTTTAACAAATTAATTATTGTATCAACAATATAAGAGGATTTTCTTCAAATTGCGGGTTAAACCCTTCTTTAAATTAAATACCCATATAAATTTATTTAATTATATAAAATCGTTAGGTAGTTTGGGAAATGTTTCATAATGGAGATTTCATGAGTATCTTCAAGAATATTAAGGCAGTCGGAAAAATGGCATAATACCAGCCTTAAAATTCTGAGAAATTACAGGATAATATTTAAGTATTAATACCGTTGATATATAAGGAAAATTTTATCTGCTTTACTACCTGAAAATACATTTTAATCTGAAAGACTTATATATTCATAAAATCGATTGTCATTCATTAAAATGCTGAAAAATATTTTTCAATGGCTGAAAAATATTTTTATAAAATATTTCCATGCATTTTTCACGATTAAGGGTGCTTTGCGATTCAGGCGCAACGTCGGACGAACCTCCCACTTAACGACGATCATTTTTAATTCCGCACGTCGTTATGCTCGTCGGTGTACAATGACGTCGCATATATTTCTATGCAATCAGCTGAAACACTTCGGGGCTGGCACTGCTCCACATTTCGTATTATGTACTTCACTAAGGCCATATAGTCATGGCTGACGAGTGCATGCGTGGCCACTTTTGCATTATGCAGTGCCCCTCTTTATGCAATTGAATCAGTCGAGAGTGCAATGCGAGCCAGGTTTTTATTCCATAGAAATTATACCTAAGCTAAAATGTCGGCCTTTGCATTCGCACATATATTTTAATCAATTACTCATATTAAAAAAAACGTGATCATGTCTTGAATCTCTCCAGAAGAATAAATTAGGTAAAACAAAAAGAAATGACATTTTTTTTACTGCAACAAAAAAAATATTTCCGAAAAAGCCACATAATATTAATCTGTTATATAATTTCCCTAATTGTCTATGATCTTCCTCTATAACATTGGCAACCTTTTAAATCCATTTTCGTAAAGCTCTGGCGGTTTACTGTAAAAATATGAATCCAGGTGATTTTTCACATGTTTCTCTGACTCTGATAACCGTTGTTTTTTTCTTTTGGAATTACTATAAAGAACCCATTTCTCATCCTCAGTAATAATTCTTCTGAGAAATGGATCTGTTTCGAGTCTGGACCATAAAGATGCACAGATTGTTACGCGTTGCTTCAAGGCCGTTGGGGGAGAAATCGTGCGGTACCTAAATTCCTTGCCTGTTTTTTTCCCCCAACCTTTTAAAATGATCTTGCACAGTTGTTATTGGACAGCTAAGGTCATGTGGCAATTTCTTCACTGTTTTACGCGGATCAGCTTCCACCATTTAAGGCGTCATCGTCGATTTTGAAGGGTCTTCCTGTTTTTGGTTTGTCCTGTCTATCACAACTTTTGAAATTTTTAAATCATCTAAAGCACTTTTGTAGTTTCAAGACGTCTCCATAAATATCTTAGATGGTATGTGTAGCGTCTTTCAGCTTTAATCCCTTATCAAATAAAAACGGCATGAAATACCGCAAATGTATCTCTTCAATCTCAGGCTACTGCATTTTGCTACTACAGCAAAGAAAATAATAAAAAAATATTTATTTATCATTTTATTCTTTTGTAAGATCTGCTAAAAAAAATCAACCTATGTTGTAGATGTACAACACTATGCATTTAAAGAATATAATAATTTATCGTTAGATATGTTATTTTTGTTATTTAAAGTACAAAGCTTAGCAAAGTTTAGCATTGAAAGTACAAATAAGTTTAACAAAAAATATTGATAAAAACGTGAATAAGATGACGAAGACATTACTGTTCAACATTTTAAGTTAAACAGCTTATTTAATATATTGACATTGGTTATATTGGCCCTGAAACAGTTTCAGTTTTAATCGAATTAAAAAACTATAAAGGAATATAAAAAAAATCTCAAAGAATATTGAAGAACTCTTAATATACTCTATTATTTAAATAAAATAATATTTTTTATGAATATTTCAGATGAAACAAATGAGTAAATTGTATTTTTTTATTATTATTTTTCTTGGAATTAATTATGAATGAGTAGAAATAAATGTTAAAATCAGCTTGTATTGAATTTCTCGAGGGTCGAAAAAGTAAAAAAAAAATATATATATATTCAGAAGCAATCGCAGAATGAAAGGGGGCTTTGGTTGAGATTTGTTTAATCACAGCTTACGTTACAATGAACGTATTTTCTTCGTTATTTTTTGGCCCGGGTTCATTTTGGGGTTTTAATTTATAAGCAATTTCCGGCAGTGCCTTTTGACCTATTTAATCATTTTCTGCGGATCCTCGTTCTTAATTAACTCAACTTTCCAGCCTACCTCAGAGGTGGGGTGGCTAGTCGCCGGGGGGATGGAGCCGTGGAGGCTGGATGCGAACACTCTTTTGGCTTTGACGCCGCTCGTAATTGAAATTTTAGAAAAAAAAAATACTTAGTAATCGATTCGGGGATAATGGACACGCCTCGAGCAGGCTAGGGTTAAAAATATACAACGTAATACAAAATATCGCGCAACAAGTAACAACTTATTATTATTTTAATCGTTTTTAAACAATATTTGTTTTGGGGTCCGTCGCCGTTGTTGGGCGTAATTCGCAGTTAAATCAGGCGAATGTATACAATATTTGATTGCAAAACTTTCGCATCTGGTCTGTGTCCTGGAACGGTGAGTTATAATGAACAATTTGAGGTGAAATATAGTACAAGTTATGCGGCAATATATTTTAGGGACCCCTGCTTTGTTCTGGCATCTTTTTGCTATCATTAACAGTCGAATAAACTAACAAAAATGAAGAATGCCCCGTGAATTTTCATCGCAAATGAAAAACGACCGCAATTTTCATGTAATTTCGTCATAATTATACGTTTTTGTAAGTTATTACGCGAAATATTATACAAATAAATAATAAATTTAATTTTTTTAAGATATTACATCTGTTTTTAAATGTATTCTAATTATTACATTTTATAAAATACACTAGTTTGACTGTTTAAATGCGTATGAATAATTATTTTCATCAGAATATCAACCCCTATTTTATTTATCATTTTTCGTTGACTTTGATTAAAAAAAATAATAGCGTAAACATTAATATACAGTAAACCCTCCCTGCTATACTACAGTTTTCTATAACAAGTTCCACAGTCCCCCGTATACCTCCTAGAACGTTCATTTTTAAGGGTAAGAAAAAATGTTGAATGTATTGATTTCGCTCAATTTACAAAATCTCGCTCTTTCCAAATTTGACATGGGTTTCAATAATGTGGTCCAGATTTTTACGTTATAGGAGGTAAAAGTGTATCATTATTAAGTAGATTGATTTTTTTTATTTAAGGTTTGTTGGGAAATATAGTATTTTTCCTAATTATATCCGTTATTGGCAAAATGTCGTCCTTTAATCTATTGTTTTTCATATTATAATTAACAAATGTGGCAGATAGCCATATCCGGCAAATATCGAGGCTTATTTCGAGAGCATTATTAAATACACCGTGATACATAGAACCTTTTCTTCAACCAACAATAAAATAAGCATCTAATATGGGTAATAATACTAATAAAAATATGTCAGTGACGAATCTATTTTAGAAATATTTATCCCGCATAATTTAATATTTCAGCATATTTTTTTCAATACTTTAATTAACCCTTTGATTATTATTAAAGTAAATTTCCCGGGACTATGTTTGTCATAGATCGATGCGCTATGGCGTCTTATTTTTAATGCCATGCTTTAAATTTAGAATAAAATAACATAACTTATTTTTTTATAAATACTACACAGATTTATTAATAATATGTAGAAATTATTTTATTTTTTTTCGTTTATTTTTAAATAAGAAAAAAATGATTAAACATTGCGAAAAAAATCATTCATAAAATAAAAAAATACGTATGGCCTCGAAACCGATTAACAGCAATTTCTTCCTAGAATCATCTAGTGATTTTTTAAATTATTTTAAAAATATAAAACCCATGGAGATGGCGCATATACTAGCCAATAAAGACTTATTTTTTCATCGGCTCTAAGGTTTTTATTAGGAGTGACGAAGAAGAAGTCAAAAAAAGATCTGGATATTTGGTAAATAGTTTGAATATTTCTTCAGACAAAGAAGAAGAGGCATCTCAACTTATTTTACACACATTATTTCCGACTATTAGACATGACATATTATTTATCAAGTAAAGACAGGGATGAAGGATAAATTTAATTACTCGTTTTAAATTTTTATTGATTTTTAAAAGTAACCTTAAATGATGAGAGCCACTCAAATTGTTTAAAAAATAGCCCAAAAATTATCTCACTCTGGGACGTTTATGCAAACAATATTAACTCACTAATCAAAGGGTTAATATTATTATTAAATTAATACGAATTGATTTTACGCATCGATTTAATACTTATATATTTAATTTAACAAAGACATATTTTTTATGAGCCTTTATTTAAATATACGTATTGAAATGCGTCTCACATTGATTTTCTTTATTATAACTGGCTCATAAGATTTGAAACGCACTGTATCAGTCCCATTGACATTATACAAATTAAATTTAAATCCGTCTGAAAGGGCAGAACGTATCTCATCATTCGTCGTTCATTGGTTTTTTTATTTGGCTCATTTTAAATGTGTTTTTTATAAATTCAGTAGACTCTAAAAAATATTGTTACTGATTTTTCTTATCAACCATCATAATTTAAAAATATGTTAATGTTAAAACGATATAAGATTATTGTTGAAATGAAAAATAAACTTGATGATGCGTGAAATCAATCAGCCACGTGTGTACTGATTTATTTTATTATCAAATGTAGTTATTTACAATAAATAAATTTGGATGTTAGCATAAGTGAATTATTCGAAGATTCAGATATATCGTCGCAAACAGTCTGCGAACACGCAAATAAACAAATAAAATTACGTCGGTCGCTCATTTATTCGTCGCCGATCTCACGAACGAGAAAATCTTCCACCCAAATTTCGTTTTTCGTAGATTTAAAGCAAGAAAAAAAAACCGGTCGTCGTAAAACGGGTAGCGTTCGCCGAGATTCGCAAGCCGGGATCGTGAAACACTTCAGCCGATTACACAAACAGCTGTCACCGGTCGCCGTACCGAAATGAATCAGCGAATCAGCAGACCGTGGCGAGCTGGCTCGGAAACTTGCTAGAAAATGATTTCGATAAATCAACCATTAAAATCGAAAAAGCCGCAAACACAATGCATCATACGTCTACCTATTCTGGGCGGAAGAAAGACGAGGGGGTGGACTGGGATCATCCGTCGCCTCCACTGCCCTACACGACTGGGGGCGAAAATATGGCAACAATGAAAAAGTTTCAGACACTGTCACTGGATTTTTTTTAACGTGTGTGAGTGTTGTGAGAGTTATTTTGGACGATATTTAAAACTGTCCTCTCTAGATTTGCAGACAAGTTTTTTTTATTTTCTTATGTGTTCACGGCCATATCATATTTTTTTCGATCCTTATATAATATCTTAAATAATTGAATACCTCGCGATTTGATCTTGAGATTATAAACTTTCTAAAAATTAAATGAGACTCCCCAGACTATCTGCGATATTTTTTTATTTTACCGTCCTTACATGAAACCTATCTATTCCTTAAAGTATTAATACCGAGGATGTAGAGTGTGTTCTCTAGACCAATCCGCAAGAAATAAATAACTCATCTATGAATATGGAACATGTGTGTATCCCTAGATCATCATTGACTGAATCAATTCTCCTTTTTTGTTTATTGGGATGTTTTAGAAACAGTTCATTATTTATTTATACAGCAAAGGTGTATTGTAAGCAATTAAAATAATTAAAAACGATTAGTTTTAGGAAACAATTGAAGAAAAATACAAGCTTAAAATCACACGGAGTCGCATTTTATTAAAAATCTCCTTTTATTTAATGACAGAGGTATTAACAATCTGACTTTTATGTAAAGAAAGGTCATAAAAAATAAAAATAAAATATTATTACAGTCCGTTTTAAAAATTTGGGATTACGATCTTTTTTACATATACATATGCTTTAAATTTACTGTAAGAATCTCTTTTACCACATATTTGGGAGGATTTTAGGAAAGATGATTTTTTTTTGTAACAGGACAGAGCACCTCCCCGCTATCATCGTGATGTAAGAGCATATGTTGATGAGTATATTCCAAACAGTTTGGACGATGAGGTCCTATAGAATACCCCGCTTGATTCTCAGACTTGACGCTACTGGACTCTTTCTTGAAGAGATACCATAAAGATAAAGTCTAAGCCAGAAAATCGATGACTTTCTGGTTTAGAACTATATAGAATAACGACTACTTATTTTGATTAACTCGAATCACAGACCAAGAACGTATAAAAAAAGATAGAACAAAACGAATAGATACAAAACTGGAAGAGAGTTTTACCCCTTCTCCTGCGTCCTTGTACGTTTTCATGCGCTACGAGTTTCTCCAGGGTATCGTTTCTTTTAGATGTCCTTTTAAGACATATAATAAAAATTGGGTCATCTATATCGTTCCTTATTTTATTCAGGACAGACACGTTTGTACGTTTAGCGGTCCATAGTATTCTCAGCACCACATTTAAAAAACGTCGATTTTATTTTTCATATCCTCCTTTATGGTCCAGGTTTCCACGCCGTAAATAAAAATAGGAAATACCAGACTCAGCCTTAAACGTTTTTTGTTCGTTCGGAAATATCTCTGTTTTTACAAATAGTCGATTGGTTTGACATCGTATTTTTAGCCATCCATATTTATCCTCTTATTTTTGGCTTACAATTTCCGTTACTCGTTAGTAGAGATCCGAGATATAGAATTCTTCAACCCTCTTCATATCTAGAAGAATAGCGGATCTGAATAGCTGATTATTTTTCTCGACTATCATCAGCTTGATTCTGTTAGTGATGTCGTTTTTTCGATGCCCCATCTTTAAAATAGTCTCCTGCAGTACGTTAGGCAGTCAGGACATGTTATAAGTTTCTCTTGTGTAGCGGCTACCTGCTCATGGCCTTTAGACAAAAAAGCGGTTTCTTTATCCCTTTGACAACAATGGAAGAGACGTGTCCGTCGAAACAACAACTGCGGAGCTGTATACTTTTTCAATATCATTTGAAAAGGAAAGCGACAAAGGCTACGAAGGATATTTGCGAGATTTACGGTGACATATTGGAT
>JAGXCT010031110.1:0-12342 GCA_022495035.1 Philopotamus ludificatus
TATTAATAAAAATCGATTTAAAACAGAATGAATTGCGAAAACGTCCAAATTGCACGTTGCAATCGCGCGCAATTGCAAAAGGCGTGTATGCTGATTGAATGCAATGCTGCAATTACTCTCCTTACTTTAAATTACGAGTTTTATAACTTCCAATTTACCGCGGTGAATGCATTAAAAAATTGTATTCGAATAATGTTTCGACACGTAATCAATGGGAGATGAATGCCAAATCACCCATTAGAATAATGAAAAAAAACGGTTATTATTTTCGCCATTTTTTTGCATTCCAATATATGCGTATAATTGAAAGTATCGATATCAATATAAACGCATCATCATCGTGTGTATATAATGCATTACTTTCGTGCTTGAATTATGCGATACCCAATTTGCATGAAGCTAATTTTCGCGAAATTGCGCGAATGTGCAAATTGCACAATTAATTGTCGCGCCATAGTTTAACAAATAATTATATATAATAAATAAATATTTATTTTGCAATATTTTTTTAATATCTAAAGAAAATGTGTGGAAAATTACATGGCCATCTATTGCCGAATAGTGCAAGATTTTATTTTTGCATTTTAATTGATCAATTAAATTCAACTATTTGACGAGTGCATTCGAGTAAAAGGTCAAATACCATAAAGAATTAAGCTAATGATGGAATTGCATTTTAGATTGCAAATTTTTGCAAAATGCATAATTTAACGACGAATACAATTATTTAAAATAACATAAAAATTAATTAAACACGAATTATTAATAAATCACAGGTTTCATTAAACTTATCAATATTAACTATTATGATCTCGTATGACATTGTATAATTTTATAATTATATAATGTCATATGATAAGATCGAGACATAAAAACCACGAAGGCAATACTTTGTTAAAAAAAAATTAAAAGAAAGTGAAATAATTTGCGACTACGAAGGGCTTTTGAATTAAAAATGTAAATCGAGGGAAAACGCATTTTAAATATAAATTATGTAAATAATATGTGATATTTACAGTAAAAATATTAAAAATTAATGTTTTAAAGCAGAGGTTGGCGACTATATTTTTATTGTTTGGCATTATAATATTTAACACCGGTGTGACCTCTACATTAAAATATGCAGATAATGAAAACCTCAAATTAACAGTCTATTATACGATGAGATCCAAATAAAGATGCATTCTGGGGTTGATAAAAACATTTATTATTCATTTACCCTTTCTACTCTACTTCTTATAAAGGAGATATTCATTGGGAAAATTATTAAGAAGCATCTTTAGGGTTTGATCTGATATCCGATTAAAAAAATACATTATTATTTAATTAAATAAAAAAAAATTGGATTGTTTGCTAAAAAATCTTTTGGGCTAATACGTCTGGTTCATGGAGTGGAAAAGGTTAACTTTTTAACAGATCAACCTTCAAGGAATATGCAAAATAATATATATTCCTAAAAATACAAGATATTAATATTATGTGAATAAAGAAGGTGATTTAAATGGGTTTTAGATTTATATTAAGCTCACGAGTTATTCTGTGTCGGTCATGGAAAATGGTTTCTAATCGCTGCTTTATAGTATAATATATTATCCAATAATGTAAGCAATATGAATAATTTTCCTTATTTTTAACAGGGTTTCTAAACCATTACTTTTCGGTTCGGCTTTTCATTCTGGTCTAATTAAATAATAAAAAAAAACGTTTTTTTCAGTTTTCTGTTCCGAGTGATTAAAAAAAATGTAATAAACCGGTATTAATCGTTATTTTTTTCGGTTCATCTCATGTTTTTCGTTCCGACAAAGCGGTTTTTAGCTGTTTTCGATTCATTTCCGCTTTGAAGTCTAGATAATTATAATAATTATCACTCACAGCTGAACTGAAAACTGAAAAAACTAAAAACAAAAGAAAAGTGTGTTTTGGTGAGCTCGGTAATTTTAATTTCGGAAAAATGGAAAATTAATGGAAAAATACGTTCTGGACTGCTTTGGATTTTGAGATATGTCTAAATTTAATTTTTATTAATAAATGCATTTGTTACTTTTAAATGACGAAATTTATGAAACTTTGGTATATTGTATTCCGAGATGTATGAGAATGAATCATTTACATTTAAAAATTTAGAAAGAAAATTGAAATGGGAGGTGGCGATTAAGCTATAAAAGATTTGTAAGCAAATGTATATTTTTCAAGAGGCGAGTGTTGAAGAAGAAATAAAATAAATCGATTTTTATGACTTCAATAATACTTAATCATTAATAGAAACTTGATATATGATAACTGAATTGCAAGAGTGTTTAAATATAATATTTAAACGTACGCAAATATTTATATTTATTTCAAATTAATTACAAAACACTGTTGGCGTTATTGGACCATCTATTTACATTTATTGATAAGACAATATTTATGCAAAGAAGTAAACACAGCTATCGAAAGTATTTACATTGGAATATTGCATCCTGAGACGAAGGATCAACATCAATATATTTTTATTAGCATTTAATTACTTTTGGATTATTTTCTGGCACGAGTACGAATAACGCATATGCGTTAATCCGTTCGGTATTCGGACAAAGGCCCAAAAAAGTGAAACTCTGCACGCCGCCGACGTAACGTGGACATCTTCGAAAAACCGGCGATTCTTTCATCACCCACCGGTCGTCATTATCGGAAGAGTCATTTTTATTGAACAAACAGAAAAGTGATATGCAAAGGAAGCCGGCGGCGGATCGCCAATCCGGTTGCGGTCGAGGAACCGAGCCACGGGCAAAAGTAAAAGTTATCCGCAAACAACGAAAGTGAATCGCAGTGAAGCGGACAGTCAAAAATACCACGGACAGTGCACACTCACTGTCAAGTTGATGCTTTTGAATAATAACAAAAAAAAGAGCGGAATGCGCATGCGCGACGGCGATGCCGCACGATCCAAACAGAAGGATATCCGACCATTCCGTCGCACGGGTCCAGCAGTGACGTCCATTACGCAACTCAAGGTGATCCGATTGCAATTATCTAACAGTTGGGAAGGTGCGAAATTTGTCAGAGACGTACGAAACGCGTTTTTTTTCATTTTTATGCATGTATACAATGCCGTTATGGATATGATAATGGAAAAAATCTATAATATTATTATCATGCATGGCATTAATACATTACTTAAATAAATATATTATTTGTTCAATAAATTATAGAGATTCCCGTCACAACTAACCGTAATTTGCCATTTGTAAAATATATTATTCATTAATAATTAAAAAGTACGGTTAAAAGAGTAAGAATAAAAAGCAATAATTTTGAACGTCGTTAATTATACGTCGAAACGGCAACGCAGTGCTACCAACTTCAATCGATATTAACTCTTTGTACTCGAATGCCGCCTGAGAAGCGGCATCGAAGTTTTGGGCATGCAACACATCAATTACGTATTATTTATAAAATTATTATTTTAGTTTTATAATATTCACTATATTTATAAACAATGATAATATTGCACAAATTCAAACTAATAATTTATTAAATAACACGTGTTGAGGTATTGAAGACCTCAAAAGTGCAAAAGGTTAATATATTGACGTTAAAAATATTTTTATACACAAATGACACTCCACTGATAAATATTTTTTATATATTAATTAATATATTTCAACAACAGTATTTATTAAAAAAATATTATAGTTGATAATATTAAAAATATAATAAAGTAATCAGTGTTATGGCTTGTAGGGTAACACGCATATTATTTTGATAATGCAAGTTAACCGCGACTGAGCTAAGTTAGAAGTCGGATAGGTATCCGACGAAAACTATGAATCCCAAGAGTTCTTTATAGCAATGGCCAGGAGGTACGTTACCTCCGCGCGTTGGAATTAATTATTATAATGCCATCTATCCTTTGTTGAATAAATAATAATAAAACAAATAATATAAATTTTAATCCAACTATCAAATAATATTAAAATACCCAGTGTCGTGGTTTGACACTGGGGATAATATTAGTATGAGAGACTCATTCCCCTTGCTTCTTTAGAATCTTTATCGGATTTTTATATGGGTGAATGAATCTTTCTGTAATGCTATTCATCCATCATAGTCAAATAAATAAGTAAATAATATGCATACGAATATGATTGAAAAATGTGCTGTTAGGACATGGTGAAATATATGCACATACAATCCCTGGTCACGATTTTAGGACTTGTTTAGTACAAGGTTCGGTCAAAAAATATATTTGCGGATTTTTTTATTCAAGCTATGAGTCCATTTGTTATATTTTTTATTTGTACACTTGTCCCTGACGTATCTTGACATATTAGATACATATTTTATTGTCTGGTGTTGAGTTTCTTTTGTTTAAAAAATATAAAATGTGGATTTGAGACCTTCGAAGTGAGAAGGTAGTGGAAAATAAAATATTACGGATTGAAGTTATTATTTCTTCGACATCTTGTAAAAGGGGGATGAGAAGTGGGTTATGTGCTCGAATCTATATCGCAAAAACCGTGGCTTTTTAAAGGGTAGAGACCACTAGCAACGCCGAAACTAAACTTCAAAACGGTCAAAAAGATCCCTTTGTCTTTAAGATTCGATTGTAAAGGTATTATTCATTATAAAATTATTAAATATTATATTGTGAAATTCGTGGGAAAAGGCCCAGAATATTCAATTGAGAAACATATTTTTTAATTAGTTCGAGATAAATTGTATGTAACTATTCCATCCATCATTTTCTTAACACCATTTATTTAGATCAATGCAGCATTTCTTATCTGCCAAGGACATCGAATAAATGAAAACGCGTCTCAATGTCTATTTTTCATTCAAATGGCATTTTAAAATTATTGGGGAGTTATTGAGGTAAATAGATTTATTTTTGATTTAAAAAAACGACATTTTCGTATTGGATCAAGCTTATAAAAAATGTAATCAGATTGACAATGAAATTTATGGGTCTAAAAATCACACATTTCAATCTAAATATGACGTAATACGGATTTAAATATTTTCTCCGCTGTGACAAACAAGTAAAAGGGACACTGCATAGTAAATATGATTAAAATTAACCATAAGTGTTCGCAAAATGGTTTTTTTACGAACACGGTATTTTGCGGTGATGACCGTTCTTGCTAAATTGCAATAAAAACCGGAAACAATACATCTTAGATAACGCGAACGATGTGTCGCCAAATTTATTGATAAGCTCAAAATATTTTCCTCGACGGAAAGAAAAATAGCAAACAATCGATATGAATATTTTATTTTTTCGCATTAACATACGCTTATTGTATTCCATTGTCGCTATGCAGACATTCTAAAACGGCTATCTAATAATACGATTAAACGATTTGAATGCTGCCTTATGGATTCAGAGGAAGACCGCGTGCATCACATGCTCGGCTTATTAATGAACCTGAGGAACAGAAATACATAATACATGCGCAAATTAACAATTGGACATAATCGTGCATATGGAGATTACGTACAGACAATGAATGTCTTTAGATTTTTTTAAAACCAATTTAAAAACGTGAAGGTCAATCTTAATACGAGAAAATTCGCCAATTTTCCGCGCCGTATTTTTATATATTTTACGATGAATATACATAGAAGAAAAACAAGAGCATGCGTTGTTTATGGTAAAAGAAAAAGAAAGTGATGACAAGTGATTCCATATAAACAAGTGCTGTGAGAAAGTCGAACAAATAGCTTTGAACGGTATGAGGTAGCCGACACCATTAGTGGTTTTCAAACCATTTAATAATATTAATCACATTTTATTACCGCGGGCAATTAAATTCTACATACGTATTGAATAATTTGCTCGGATCGTTTGAGTCATATTGAGATGTAACGTTTTGGCATAGTTGCGATTGAAAAGCATGCGAAAATATTTAAAACCAGTTTCAAAAGCACGCGGTCAAACGATTTGGATCATGATCTTGAATCGGAAGAAACTCAAAAAAAATAATTATGCAATTTTTCGTACAACTAATTCGTTGGCCTGTTTTTGCTGAAATAAAAGGTCGTTTCGAATGCGGATTGCACATGCAAAATTGATCGAAATCGACCACCAGATCGATACTTATCATTTTTACGCGAAAAAAATAATATACCACGATAAAATGCGCATATTTTAAATACCGTTTTATTATATCTCAAATTACCATAACACTTGATAATACTTTCACCGCAAATCTAATCGTTTTAATTAGAATTGCCGCTCTAAATTCATAATTGACACTGTGCACAGTTACAACATTGCAATTCAATATTTAAAATAATATAAAAAAACGAACGGTATCTCATACGAACGATTTAAAAATATTTCGCATGGTGTGAAACATAGCAATGACACAAATTAATTTAGCGCTAGCTGGAAGGTCTCAAACATAAAAAATGACTCGATTTTACAGCGCAAAAAATAATTAATATTTATTATAAAAAAGAAAGTTATACTGGCGGATCGATTCGTAAAACATTTCAAATCAATCGATTAATTCTGGATGGGATCGTAAATTTTCTTCGCGGCGATCTCATCTTTGCCTGAATTTTCGGCGGGATGGAAAATTGAGTAATCGATAAAGAAAATATCGAAAACACCTGGCGCGTAATAATATGGGCGCTCTTTTATACCGGAAGAGAAATCGGTAAAAAAATGTCTTACGTGCACCTTCTCCGAAAACTTGATTTCGACCCAGCATTTATCTAACGTGTGCTTTGTCAATCAGTAAAACAGGCCCCGGGGCAGCTGAAAACTTGCACCGAAGTCCAGGGACCGTCAAGTGTGGATCGCAGACCGTCGGGAACGGAAAAAAGGCGCGAAACCATCGTCAATTTAACGAACGTTCGTCCGAAATCCATAGAATTGTGTGCTTATATTATTCATTAATCATACGATATTATCTTAATACGAAAAAAAACGCATTCATCCTTCAAAAATAATCATAATGATGATTAACAATCGATATAAAAATGCATTAATGATTGTTAAAGGCGTTGAAAACCCCTGTCGTTGGAAAATTAGTAACTACCAAAAAACAGAACGATGTTGAAACAACGCGAGGATATGGAAACATTAGTATAATGTGCATTTCGAACGGTCTAGGTTAACTATTTAAGTGCCGCTGTAATTTTCTGAGATTATCTCAGAAAGCATCCAGTAATTCGGGGGTCCGTCGAATATGCGGAGGGAATTAAAAACTGGAAAATTATCGATACATGCATAGAACAAAATAAAAACGTGCACACGAACGATCGAATGCGAGATGAACGATCATTAAATAGATATATAGCCATATAAACAAAAGATATAGATAACTTTTTTTTTTTACATTGTTGTCTTGCTCCAAATAATTCAAAATACGACCACGTGCGTTGTATAATTTCCTGCAATCGGGTTACATAAACACTTATTTAGTAATAGTTTATCTCATTAATATTTAGCAACATGTTCGATTTAACGACAATGATTTTACTATAATTGTATTCATTATCGACGGGCGTTAAAATGACAATCGTTTCGACGTCGTCTCGTTACCTTCGTCATATCTCGAACGGAACAGTCGTCTTTGCGCTCTGATAATGATGACCAAGTTCTCAATTAAAATTTGAATAAACATAAACGGTTATATCATTTTAACGCGTTGCGGCAATTTTTGAAATTGATTGAATTTTGCGGTAACGATTCGTTTAAACGTCTGGGAGGAGTCGAGCATTGGGCAATCGGGCGAACATAAAAAACATGCATTTGAGCGCAAACGTTTAAAAAAGTGAGAGTGATCCAAATACGACAAATAAATTATAGGATTGACCTAAAAGTTGCAAAAAAAATATATTCAATAAGCAATCGCCCGCCGTATATAATTAAATAATAAAATGTTGCGCGCATTAATTAAAATTTCCCTTTTGCAATCGTCGAATATTTTAGCGACGCGGACGACGTTTTTTATTAAAATTTCCGACGCATTCGTCGTATTAGAACGTAATACGAATTTTGGTGGGTTTTTTTTTTTTAATTTTGAGTGGAAATTTTGGCATTTTTCGTCCGCGGACGGTTAAAATTAGAGACGTTGAGGCAAATTGCATCGTTTTAATATATCACCAATTTCTTGCAGGGTATTAACGTACAAAAAATTGCGAAAATTTCTCCCGTACGAGCGGCAGAAATGTGAAACGGTCGCGAGTAAAAGTTGCAAATGCAATAATTTTACAGATTCGCGGACCGAGTCGTCGTCGTCGACGGCCCGTTCCAGCCAGAAAGCGAAATACTTGAAATAACCGGAGTCCATCGACAGCCGGTCATTGCAAGACTTTTTCCGATGATTTCACTTTCGTTCCTCGGACGACGTAACACGTTCCGACGTTAGAAAATCGTATAATTATCGCCCGCCGATATTTAATCGAATCACCGCGTTATCACTGCGGAATTCGACATTTTTCAACGGAAAAAAGTATAAACGAGACGGTTAAGTGCGATCGCGTTCGTTATCAGCGCGGCGGGAAAAATCGAATTTGGCCTTAAGCGCGCGGTGAGCGACTAGCACATATGAGCGATTGACATTTGCATAACCTACAAAATAACGAGACCTATCGTCTGCGCCCGGGATGATATCTGTATGAAAAACGAGATGTCAATCCAAAAAATAAAGTAAACAAGACCGTTTTCACAATTCTAAAAACGATCGTAGCGTTTGCGACGTCTCGGAGACGAGGAGATCGGATTTCTATGGGTTTATGTAATCGTCGACATATCGAACTCGCGACGATCAGTCCGGACGATTTGGTAAAAAATATAACATAAACGAAGGTTAATTTTCAGCAAACCGCGGAGTGGGAAAATTTCGAAGGGTGCAAATTTTCCCGCTGCCGTTCGAAACGTATTATTCGAAAATATTGGCGTGGCTGACCTGGTAGGCGAGAGAGCCGGCGACGAGAGCGCGCAGCTGGGGCTGCGCCCGGAGCGCGCCGCGGCCCGCGCCCAGCACGGCCATGGCCGACACAGAACAAACGCGACGTCCGCGCACAGCGAGCGCCGCCCGCGACTGACAGTCGCCACCCCGCGCGCCTAGCTCGCCACCCCACCACGCACCGAACTCGATTATTTCGCAACCGTTCAAAATCGTCCAATTATATAATTAAGGAAAAATATAACGAGAAATGTGGCAAACGCAATTTTTTCATACGCGTTTCCAAATATATATTTTTCAAATGATACGTCGATCAATCTGTGATCGATATCGTTAACGATTAGCGGATATTTCCTATTCTAATCCTTTTGATTCGCGAAATATGCCAAAATCGACAATAAAAACTGTAATATAATAAATTAGAATGTCTTAATACTGAAATAAATATATAACGAGTACGATATATTTATTTAACCGTATTAACGATCTATTGATCCTTAATATATTTAATTTATATCGAACGGTTTAATATTTCGTTTAAAATTAAACAAATTCGCGAACGTAACAATGTGTCAAAATATTTTTAACGGATGGCAACACTCAGTCGGCAGCAGGTTAAGTCGATATGTCACACCTCGCTCGTCTGGCCCTGTGGGTTCGGGCCGCAGAGCACCGAGTTGTGTCTTGTCTCTTTGGCCATCCGTTTCCACCGCCAGGTGATACAATTTAATTATTTTTGTTGACATTTTATGTCCTTAACCTCTAAATCAAAGTTTATTGGTTGCAAATAACTCCCCATATCTTATGTTCGCATATTACAGTGGGACACAAGTTTAAACATTGAACAATTCTGATCGTATACCTATTGATTAATTATTAATTATATCTTTGGCAATCATAATTATCCTTTTACTTTCAAATGCCTCGTTTCTCTACTCTTTGGCGAGGAGTAGAGAAGAAGAATAATTAATAGCCCCCTTAATTTTTGTCGGTATTATAAAATATAGATGTGTACCGAAACTCCTAGAATAATACGATTGATTCGGATAGGGAATGAGATGTGATTAATCAATTTCCAATGTGCAGCAACTCATTTCTAAAGGCCCGAGAGTGGATCAAAATATTCTGGCAAGCATAGTCGAGCTTAGGATTGGAAAAATTGTCATAGTTATATCATAGGTGTTAATAAAATTCTGCATCTGTGTATACGACCAGAAAAACTCAGAAGTATATAGAAAATATAGGAAAATAATTTGCCAGACACTTTATTTCCCAAATTTAAAAAAAAACATCCATTTTCGTCTGCGGGATCGTTTGAAGGGTGTGAATAATTCTGAAGATAGCTGCATTGAATAAGACTCGTCTATAAAGCATTACTTTTTTGCATTTACCATCTATTATCATAAAAAGTTAACTTATTCATTACAGAATATATTCTCATTCTCACATATGCTGGAATAATATGGCGAATATTTTTTTTGTTAATATATAGAGATGAATATTATAAATTTAGATGGCGACAGTACATTATTCTAAATTGTTCTTGTTTATTTTATTTGTATACTTAATTGTTTATATTTATTTTAGATCCAATATGTGTGGTTTCATCTGAAGTAGTGTCATTCCCCAAATCTGATGCGAAATTCAGCCTGAAAGATATAATCGGCGATGGATTTCTCTATGCCGTTCCCAAATTTAGACGAAGCGTCGAAAAGCGGTTGAAACGTAAATTTGGTCACCCCGATTATGTTCTAAAAATATTGACGCCGAAAACTCACCTACGCGTTTGCAATACCTGTGGTAATCATCACGAAGCGGGTGTTTTATGCAGTAAGATAAATATAATGTATTTCATATATAATTTATTTACACGAGTGTTTTTCAACTGATCTAAAATGATTAAACTATTGTTTATAGGTAATTGTTATGAAAGAGTGAAAAAGGAAACTGAAGAAATGAAAGAACAAATACAGGCAAATCTAGGTTTAAATCCAATCGAGAATGATGTTATTGTTTTATACGAAGGAGAAAAATTAGAACAGGTACATATATCGTGTTTTTAATTTGTATTAAATATTTTTTAGCTCTTATTTTTGTTAGATTTTATTTTATAAAAAATTAAACGACACATCGTATATACTGTGAGAATCTAATTTAAGATAATTATTTTTAGCCTGAAGAATTTTGGAAAGGAAAACGAATTGTCGAAATGAAAAAACCCAGACCTTCATGGTTTAGTAAAAATTTATTACAGAAATCTACTCAGCAACCGGCTACGACTACAGACGTTAAACCTACCGAACTCGCTTAACTTAGTCAATATTCTTTATAAATTTATCATTTAATTCTCGAATAAATATAGTAGATAGGAAACATATCTTTTTTTATATGTACTTTCAATGCATTTTTTTTATATTTATTTATTTGACGATGGATGAACGGTATTGCTGTAAATTTCAAAAACAAATATCGTGTTGATAGAGTGGATCCTGTTTTACTGCCAATGAACGCAATGCTCGGCAGCGAGGAGTTCTACCAACTATACAAGTATATACCGGTCATAGCTGTCGTCAGAGTGGCTAGACTCCGGTGGGTCACGTCTCAAGGATGCGAGACAGTTAGCCGCTGAAAATGATTATGGTTAACAAGCCTTCCTGTCCCCGGAGGAAAGGAAGACCAAGGCTGAGGTGGTTGGACTTTGTACAGAGGGACACTGTATCATTGAAACTTACTAGAAGATTTAACGACGTAGCTACAGACCAGATAAAATGGAGATAGGTATTTAATGAGGCCAAAGCTCTATAATACGGCTGTTGCACCTATGATGATGAACGCAATGCAAGAGAGCAAATGCATCGAACAAATAGATTAAGAGGAGGTTCTGCTTTATTTTAATTTCGAGCTAACCTCGTTATATTGAATCATCATTAATTGTGAAATTAAATATTTTTTTTAGGCAAATTATGAATTTACCTCCGTATGTCCCAAATACCTAACTTCTACCGTGTGACCGAATACATAGGCAAAGGTTTCAATTTTGCACAACTCACAGGTGAAATACTCTTAGTCTGACATTATTGGTCTGATGAATAAATTAATTACATTTATTTTACCTGATAAATTATTAAAATCATCAAGTCTTTTATTATATATAGAATTTTCCGAGTCAAAATCAATGACTCATTCTTAAATACAAGAAACATACTCCCTAGTGTCCCACAAACCTTGGTTCTTTCACAAGCGACATCCCGATTCCAAACAGACGATAATAGCTTTTTGCTGATGATACAGCAATCTTATGCCGACACACTGTTGCTGTTTTTATATCTGAATCTCTACGGGAATATTTAACCTAGCTATGCCGATGGGGACTATTGGGGACCCTAAGTTTTTGATTTTTCTCGAATAATTCTCTTAATATAAATCCTACGTGTCA
>JAGXCT010031111.1:0-12438 GCA_022495035.1 Philopotamus ludificatus
GACTGAATCTACAATTTAAATATAAATAATTATTTACCGAAGTTTTTTATCAGAGTTTTAATTAAAAATATGTCTACGTTTAATTCTGGTGATTCATTTAGTATATTTTTCTAAGAATTTCATAGATATATCAAACAAATCTCATTAAAAATCTGAGCCATGAATATGAAACCAGTGTTTAATGATTATTAGGATTAATTAAAACTTTGTTGTATAATTCTTGGATTAGATAAAATTCGCAGAACAAAAATAAAAGCACAGCTTAAGAGCGGAGATCAATTACATGTTTGCACTGATTGTTCATCAACTAAAATAATTTATTATATATAACGATGTTTTCTGTGATACATTTTCTCGCATTCTATCCGTTTTTATATATTACAGCATTCCATAATTTTAGTATTACATCTCAGAGTTTTCTCTGTATCAAGAAAAATGAAGAATTTTTTATTTAATTTCGACAAAATCTGATATAAAAAAAATTGATGTAATATAATTTAATTACGACAATCATAAATATTTGATCGAAAACTGGTTTGAACCATAGCTAAGAGCTATTATTAATAATATATCAAATATTTTAATCTGTCACTTATATGATATATGGCTTTACATACGATAGTTTTCAGATTACGTGTACGAGTATGTCCAGCATGAATAATCTGAGGCCATCCATCGCCTTCAAACCGTCGTCATAGTCATCAAAATCCAATAAATAGCGTCGCAATCAATGGTCGCGAATTTGACCACTAATCCGCGACATGTGGACGAGCTGGGAGGTCATCTGGCTGTGCACGGAGCGGTGGTACGTTCACACGGTGCCCGTAATGACTCTGGATCATTCGGCCGGGCGATTGAAGCGATTTTTTTCCTATTTCCACGGTGTCATTAGGAGAGCGGGGTCCGGCTCCTTTGGATTTTGGGACAATGGGGACTGATCAAAAAATTTGAAAAGCGCCACCGTGGGTGGGCCACTGACACCAGGGCCCGGCACCATTTGTTTGCATTCAACACTCGCATAATTACTGGACAAAACCGACGCGGCACCCACAGACGAGACGCCTTTATCTGCCAGCAGGCATTACGGCTTGTTAATATTAATTAAATGGCGGATCGTTGCGTCATCAGCTCGATGGCAATGGGGATTAGGCCGCCGCCGTTAGCAGTTGCGTCGAGACGCTAGAAGAGAGTGCCTTTCCAGAAATGTGCCTCATAGTCTTCTGTTTTGAGTATTTTTCATGACTTTAATCATTCAAATGAAGCTAGATCTGAAGAGTGACTAAGCTATAATATAATTGATAATGAAATATTAATGAATAATTTTCAGCGTATTCTTAAGTAAAATTACGCTACTTCAATCTATGAGGATTGGTCAATTTTATTCGTAATTTTCCTTGTAACTATTTGTCCAAACAAAAATTATCGATTTACAATAAAAGACCTCGATGTGCCGAGTGCAAGTGAAATGTGCGAATGACACGTGCTGTAAGAGCTCAAACTGCGGCGAGACATCGCCGAGAGCGTTGTCATTTACGCGTCATATTTATTCTGATAACGTAAATCTTCCCAGACAGTCGTTAATCAAAGACCTGGGAATTATGTTCGATTCTAAATTTAGATTCAATTCACATGACGTTTCGAATATCCTCAGGGTAGATAAAATCCAGAAGAAATTCTTAAGATAACTTTACATGAGGGAATTCAGAGTTGCCTGGGGTATGTAACTCTCGAGAAAAAAAGGTCAATATACTTGTCAAAGCATTTCTTCAAGCTGTAGGTTGGGGCAGTTATAGCCCCCTTGTATTGTGCGAGTTACCCTTTTGAGCGCCACCTCACTACCATTGAGCTCGTTCGCGTGTGATTTTTCTTGCGTTATATACGAGAGCACCTTCTCGGAAACTCTCCGGTAACCAGAGCTATTGCTCTGCTCTAACCACTTGGCTAATCATGTTGATATTTTCTATGTAAAGTATCGCCTTTTTGTTGATCTGTTGTATTAGGTTTTATAATTTCTTATAACAGAGCAATTAATGACGATAATTGTTATTATATATATTCATATTTTTTTATATATATCTTATATATCTTTGTTCTTTTTTACGTTATTTTTATTTTATACAGATTTTATCATTATATATTTTTTTATATGTACATATTTTTTTATGTTTACATATTTTTTATATTTATAATTGTTTTTTATATATTTTTTTTACTATGTATGTATATGTTTGTTATGCGTGGTTGGCAAATTGGATCACTCTGTAACGAATTGTCTTTTAATAATAATACATAAATAAAATCCAAAATAACGACAAAATTTTTATATTTAGAGTAATCCATTTTTAAAAACATTTCAAGATTGAGAAGATTCATTAATATCTTGATTTGACATGCTTGGGGTCCCCGAGAGACCCCCTTCCGACGACGCAGTTGTTTTTAAGCCACCGCACTATGGGGTGGATCCTTAATTCTACTGCCAAAAATGTTTTTTACGAAAATTCGATTTCAAATGAAAGAAAGATGGAAGAATAATAAATGATTCAATCGAGAATATTTTTATAGTTTTTAATTCTATATTAATAATCCCAACCTGGAGGACAACCGTCCTGGTTCTGGCATCAGGGTTGAGACGGACGTGTATCTGCTGAAGATCGCGTAGTATCCTCCAGGAGCCCAATTGAAATTATAATATTAATGTTATATATACCATATCAAAAAGCATATCATCAACTTTCAAAAATTCCTGAAAAGTTCGCAACTAAGTTTATATTTTTAATTTTTGAAAAAACTTTGTGAATATATTGGATTAACAAAAATTTTAACATTGCTTGGATTTTAAAATGTTAGCACGGTTAATCCAGGTAAAACTATTTTTTTCACAAAATAGTTATAAGTTCCAGAAACAACCCTACAATTGGGTGGAATTATTAAAAACTAAAACTGAAGACTTTTAGAAAAAGGAATTTTTCCTGAAGAAAGTCGATACTTCCAATTTAGTGATAGTGGACAAGTGTGATATGATATAAATAATTTTTTCCAAAGTTCTGTGAAATTTGGGTTTCAATTTGGAATGGCGGAAGATCAGATTTAACATTCTGTGTTGGAATTCCTATTTAAATTCCGAAAAAATATTGGTGTTTTAGAAGATGAACTTATGCTATTGTTTGACAACACAATTTAAAAAAAATCTATTCACCTTAATGGAAGACGGCGATCCTCGCCATAGGTCCCGTAAAATAACTTCCTGGAGAGACGATAAGTCTCCATATGTTTTCTTGGTCAGGACAGTCTCTAGAATTCAAAACCTTAGACATGTATTACAAATAAATATTCCCAAAAAATCCTGATACCCTAGCAGCAAAAACAAATTGATGATGTTTTTATATGAAAAATGGATTAAAACAACACAAGACCCTATTTACTGGAGAAATCTCGAGAGCAGCACGTGTCACTTTTGTACGTTTCACTCGCATTCGGCATATCGTATCGGTTGCGAGCGAGAAAAATATCACGCGCGTTGCAAAAGCATAAAATATTAGTGTTTTTATTTTTTTTCACAATTTACAGACAATAAACGACAATGATTATTTATAATATTTATTCCTAAGACTTTGTTACATAAATACAAAAAGTTTGTGACATTCACAATAATTTTACCAATAAAAATTCATATTTCTTTTGTTTATCATTTTCACAGATATTTTACAGATGATTTATTATTCAAAATAGATCAATTATTTAGTACAAAATTAAAAAATACTTTTATCTTCGAATAATTAATAATATTTTTATGTAAAAATTAAATATATATTTAATTTTTAACATATGCAATTTGTTAAGAATGCACAATCATTAAAAAAAATGCAATTAAACACCTGTGTCATGTCCGCGATTAACATCAGTAAGAAAAAATTCGGAAGATCGCGCCGAAGTGTCCTTTGTCGAAATTACGTCACGATTTAAATTAGATTTTTTTTATCGGCGCGTTTTGGTCTAAACTGCGCATTATTTATGACCACACTCGAACGCGATCAAACAAAAGATAGTGCGGGACGAAAATGAAAAATGACCTCTGAATCGTGATGTTCTCGCGGTCAGCTTTTTAATTACCGTTAAATTGATAAAGTCCCACTTTTTTCCCCCGAGTAAAATTTCGGAGGAAAAATATGTCGCAACGATATAATAAGCGACGCATAAAATCATGTGAATATAATCACAATAATAATATAAATATAATATCCATATTATCTTGTTTGCCCCCCGCTAGTTACGTCCCCTGCGGGGGGGCGAAAAATCATTAAGTCCATAGGCTCATTTCGATTACTCCGTAGCTATACGGCTCGAAACAGTAAATTAATCCTGCAAATAAAACCATTCATAAATATTTAATATTTAATAATAATCTATCACATTTCGCGCACAAAAAATTTTTTGGCGCGAAAATTTTTTTTGGCGCCAAATTTTTATTATTATTTTTTTATGAACAAAATAGCATAACGATATGCAACTTATCACATACATATTATTTAGAGCACAAAGGCTCTGTCCACGCTCAATAATAATTATCGTGCTTCGATTTGGGAACCTCTAAATATCGACGAGACACCCAGCTGGACGCAACATAATATTTTAAATCAATACGGCCTCTTCGTGTTTCATATAATTTATTATAATATTCGGCGGTAAACATTGCCTAATATTTGTTTATATCGCCCGTGTTCGAATGTGTCGAAACTGCCTACCGGTGACTACCAAAAACGCGCAAAAAAAATACGTAAATTTTCTCGAATTTCCCCCCGTCGATTTGTTCGTGTCGCCTTAATTAAAATTGGCGATTAATCATTGTCGACGAGTTATGCGTACGTTTTTATTTTTAATTTCCTGTCCCCGCCACTGAGGTCATCGTTACGATTGTTAGATTAATTCAAAGAAAATCAGCCAGCAAAGTGTCCAGGTAAAAAATCTGTCGAACTGGTAATAAATTAATGTCCGAACATTTTTTTTGTACCTCTTTGTTTCACGGATACTTAATGCTCTTGAGCTATTGCCGGGTACAGTGGCGTGCTAAGCGCCATTTTTATATAAATATATTCAATTATTTATTAAATTACATAATAATATAATCCGAAGAATAGAGATGATTTAAATTTTAAAGAAATTCAGCGAATCGACGCTGAAAAAAGACTAAAGAGTTCACAATTGGTTGTAACTGAATTACATAGTCTAGCAATATGATTCTAAAGGATTCATAGGAAACACATGTATTTTTATACGATAAAAAATTTCAGTTTCTAGGAAAATTAAGTCCATTACGTTTTCACCAACACTGAAGCTGATTTTTATTTTGTATTTCTTAAAAAAAATAGTATAGGAATTAAAGAATAAAATAATTACTTGCTTAATAAATTAATATATAATAGCAACAATAATATAAGTAACAACACGAGCATTTAAGGGTAATCATGGTAATTGTCGTCTTGGATATGTATTACCTTGATAACTAGGAAGCTTAGACTTTAGATTATCTGAATCTAAAAATGGGGATCGACAACTGGGTTTTTAAGGTTGATCAAATCCAATGAAGCAATGTGTTAATCCTCGGAAACCTAGGCATGCAAAAATAAGCTTAACAATTTTCAATATGATTGCTAAAGTTCTTCGCTCTCGCTCTCTTAATTAATTATAAAAGGAGCTTAGATGATTTACGAGACTTGTAATTAATTCTATCAGAGTGTATAGAGTCCTTTATCAGCTTTTCCATGCATTTGAATCGTTAGCTTACCTTGTCATGTCTATTGAGTACCCCAAGTTTTTGATTTTCTCGAATGACGAATAAATCCAACATGTCACAAACTTTTTGTATTTGTCTAAAAAAGTCTAAAGAATAAATATTATATACAAATGTATTGCTTGAAATTGTGATAAAAAACTAATAATATTCGCTGCTGTTTACGGTTCATATTGATTATTTAAAAAATCATGAATAACTATTTTCATTCTTAGAATAATCCGTTTTTAAAAAAAATGTCAAGAATTATCTTGACTTAAATTACTTGGGGTATCTGAAATACCCCCTTCGGGTGACGCGGTTGTTTTTGAGCTACCGTGACGGGTATGGTTTCTTTAATTCTCAAATTTAAGTTATTATTAGCTAAAAATGAATTATTTTTTGCTTGATAAAAAATAAATTAAAGTTGAAATTCTAGAGAGACTTTAATGCAAAACTTATACCATAATTTGGGAAAGTTGAACCCTTTTCATGTTTAACCAAAACTATAAGCAATTCTTATTATTTTTTTCAATTAATTTTCCACAGTTAATTTATAAAAAAATAAATCTCGAATGAATGAATTATTTAAGGGACTGAAAAAAAAACGATGATTGTAGAATAGTTTTTAAGTGTCTCATATCTTATGGTTCGTAAGATATTAGTTTTCTTATTCTTCGTCTTACTGTTCCTTGTCGATTTCAGCCTTCCGAAAGCAATTTTTTGCAGTAAACTTCCCAATTTCAACCCATTAAGTGAGGTGCGGATTTATCCCACGGCCTGTAAAAACCACGTCGCTTAAGTGCGACATGCGGGTTTATCCGAATACTATTGATTATAACTTTGTTTTGCATTCCGCAATTTTTTTAGCAATGAGAAATTAACGCACATTAAGAAATCCCCCTTAAATATTCGACTATATTTTTCATGTCTAATTGAGTAATTTCATGACTTTTTATGAAATCTTATCTCGTACGTAAAGGGTTAAGATCTGCACCAAGTGTTTTGGGGTAGTTTACAGTTAACTGGTACAGTTTTGAAGAAAAAGAGTTAATTTTATATTCTCTTTTAATTAGAGTGTATTGAAATTGTAAATATTCTAGACTAATGTACTAAAATTAAACGAAACTGTAGAAATTGCAAACAACTATTTTTTCGGGCTAGATAAAAAAATTGATGTTAAAATCCGAATCCATATTGTTGCTTTTATAGGCAATGGGGTCTGTATTTTATTAATTACCGTCAGTGCCTTTAACATACCCCAATTACAATAAAGCCAATAAAATAAAAATAGTGCATTTTTTCTGAATCAACTCTTTAGAAAAAAGGCAACAAAAAATTATAAGATTTTCTATTTTTATTGATATATCCTTTTTCTTAATATTATATGACGCACAATTGCGACAACGGTTCTTAACGATAGTTTTACAAATGACGCGTATTTACGCCTAAAAGTCATCTGCGTCTAATTAAAAAGATCAAATGGTGTCAAAAAATGTATTTATTTATAATTATTTTTAATAAATCTATATATTAAAAGATAGTTTCGGTCAATAATCTGAACGAACTATATTTTTTCACGTAACCTCACTGAGTCCCCGACTTAGCACTAAATACAAAGTAGACAAAGGCGGCGATACATAATGAGGTGCTCGATAAATCCATAATTTATTGCGAGGATGGTATCTTTTGGACAGGGGACCGAGCAAAGAGGAAGAAGAGAGGTAGATCCGCCAGGACCACATCTGACCTCAGTGACCATCGTCCACACATTCCACGTTTTCTATGCAGAGATTATTATTATTAAAACGTCGTTGTGGGAGGTGACCATCTTCAATTCGAGCGCGTATAAATTTTATGGCCGCTCGGCACCATCTGCGCTCCTCTCTCTTATAATTTCATATCATCTCATAAACTGGATTAATAATCTTGAGCGCATGCGCAGTGGATATCTAATTATGATAGGGTGGCTTTTGCTCATGCGCATTATGTAGGTGTTGTATCGAGTTCAATGCTTCAAGTTGCGCGGGCGCAACTATTTAACCCTTCAATACTATCATTAAAAAACATAATTTTAAGCAAAAAAAATCATATAATTACGCTAAACATAATTTGAGATGGTGACCCAAATGTTTAACAAGATATTCAATGTTATACAGCGTGAGCTTACAGATTCTTTGTCCGAATCTGTTTAAATAAATATATTTCGCATCATAATATATCGTTTTTCTGGCACAGTAGCTTCCGCTGAATGTTAATGTTTAAAAGTCGAGCATTCATCCGACGTCGAAGGGTTAAGCGGCTATCATGAGCGTGATGAGGGGCGTGAAGGTTTCCTGGACATGGCCCCGGGCACCTTTGTCTTCACGAGCCGCTGTTTACACCTTGTATATTCCTCATAAATAAAAGCTCGTTAAATAGCCGATCACACGTGCGAAATCGACGCGTATCGCGCAAATCACGTGACACCGCGCGCGTCAACCGACGGCGTCGCGACGCCCGCCGATGACTCGCCGACGCCGCCGCCGCACAAAGGGCGACCGCGATTCCAAATAAATGAAACAATGCAAATTACACGGTCGAGACGAACGGTGGTATCATTACCGCAAAATGTCAGGTCGGTGAATGTTGGGCGCTACCCTAAATTAGGCATGTGATATTAGAAATCCAGGTGTAAACGCCTAAAAACTATCTTTATGCTAGGCGTCTGGTGGCGGGCGTAGGGATCGACAACTTTTTATTGTTTTTAATGTAATTTTAAGCAATTTTAAAGAAATTCATTGCAATGTCGCTGCTCAATTTAAAACAAATGTAGAGAGAGGTTTGGAGGAAGTAATTATTTTTCCTGAATGCAAATATGAATTCAATAACTGTATAAAGTAGCTGATATAATAGTGGGACCAAGAAGAAATCGCGTATTTTATAAACCGATGTTTCAGTTCAGTCACGATGAAGTACTATTATTTAACATCTTTTTTTTAAATATTAAGGCTAAAATATTTATTGGGCATGATATGCTGTCAATTGTTAAAAATAAGCAGATGCACATTTTGGTGTTAAAAGATTAAATCAGGCAATAGAAATTTAAAGGATGCGTCTAGTCTGAACTACCCTTTAAATTCGGTGATAACGTATTGAATCGTTTAACCGTAAAAATGCAAAATATACAAAATTCAGGAGTTAAACTTGGAGTTTTTATCATACCCTTATTTTCACCAGACTCCTTTTAGGTCTATGGACCAAACTCGAAAAATACGTTATCGAAATGCGGAAGTGGTTGAAAATCACTAGAACCTATATTTTGATTAGTGGCTTACGGTGGACTTGATGTTGGGTTTGCTGAATGTGGAAAAATGAATTTTATTATTATTTATACAATAATTCTATTCTTCGTTTTGCGACATAAATTTTTCAAGTAATATTAATGAAGAACATAAAACAGAAGGGCACACTTTACGATAGTTCCATTGTAAAAATTATGTCGCAAAAACAGGAATAGAATTAATGTATAAAAATAATAAAATTCTTAAAAAAAACTGTTTTTTATATTTTTTTTTCCACATTCAGCACACCCAAAATCAACACCACCGTACGCCCTTGATTTTGATTCAAAATTGGCAAGTTTTATTTAAAAGAGATTTACGCGATTTCTTCTTGGTCCCCCTAATATGTTTTTTTTATAAAAATGTAAATTAATTATATTTTTATTAATTTTTAAGGTATAAAAAAATTATATCTTAAAAAATATATCTAAATAAATATGTTTTATTGATTATTTAATTTAGTTAATTTACAATTCATATCCGGCAAACTATAACCGAATTTTGTATGACTTTAATACTTCAATTAAGACGGGTTTTGACACTCTTCTTATTAACACTAAACCATTTAATTTTAACCGAGCTGTGCCGATGGGGTCAACTGGGTACCCCAAGTTTTTTAATAATTCTTTATATATATAAATCCTACATGTCATAAACTTTTTTAATTGTCTAATAAATCTCAAGAATAAATATTATAAATACCAATGCTCGCATCTGTTGCCACGGCGCGATGTTTTTTCTCGCCCGCATTCGGTTTTGACAACATTAATTATTGTTTTTATATTTTTTTTGTTTTAACGTTGTTATAAGAAGTATTTGTAAGTAAATTAAAAGTAAGTAATAAATTTATAAGTAAGTAAAATTTGCAAATCATTTCCTGAGGACGTTAATTTTATTGTTTTCTACATTAAGCGGTTTGCGTTTCATGTCATGAAATGACACATATTATATATTTTATGATAAATCTAATTATTCTTAAACAATATTAATTAGAATTAGAATTATTTTTTTATTACTAGCACTAGATGACAAATTTCTACAATTTGATTTAGTATTACAGAAAAAACCTGTATAACGCGACGATTAAAATGTGTCCAATACTGAAACATCCCCTTATTATTAAGATAAATTTTAAAATTTAATTTACAATTATTGTAAAAAAAATCTTTAGACCTTTTTCTTTGTACAAAAAAAATATTTTTCTTTTAAAATAAGCACACTACATGAATTTATACAGTAATATAAATAATAATCCTAATTAATTTAAACTGGAAGTAAACAGTGTATTTACATTAAAACTATTTTTATTGTCTCTTAGAATATATTTTAAAGCTAAAAATGAACTCAGATCATTAACTCATGTAGCTGGAGATCCTAAAACCACCCATTGTTGCATTTTTATATAAATGAGAATATGTATTTTTATTTTCTTCCCAAAATTCTAAAATATGTTCAGTTCCACTTTTCAGTTCAGTTCCGGTTCTATTATTTAATTATTATTTTTTCATAATGATATTAACGGTTTGTTTATAATAAAATGGCCGTTAATTCTTGAAAATTAATTAGCCCAATATTATGAATTTACGATTCAATATACCATTGGTTTTAGACCTCTGATCCCGCATATTATTCGCCATTTAATAGGCGGGCAACCGTTCTTGACTTTTCGGCAGAAACATCTGCCCCATATCGCTTTGTAACAATTCCCCATTGAATCGAACGCCGCGATTAGTGTTTGATTCGTGTTTTTTTTAAACAATGCCATAATGCAAACACAAAAAAAATGTTGATTACATCTGAGCGACGCACAAATGGGCTTTTAATTATTCGGAGGTGTTGCGTTTATACAATTTACAATAATCAATTAGGCGCCGATACAAACATAGTGGCTTTTCATTTCAACAATTAACACTAATTGTATCATTGAGATTCGTTTTGTGGGTCCGCTTGGCGCAGATTAATTCTCGATTATTTATTAATCGTCTATTAAATTTTTCAGCCGCATTATGAATTTAAAAGAAAGGGCGCAAAAACCGATGCAATATTGTTTAAAATTGTCTGCAATAAATAACGCCGGCAATCCGATTGACATGCTAATTAATCAGGGACATAAACCAGTGCCAACAATTTGCTTACAAACAAACGGAGGGCAACGACGCCTCGCAAATGTGTCTTCGGCGCGCAAAATAAATCATGCTGAAACGCAGATGACCCTCCCCCATTTCGCGATATGGACCGGAATAAATTATTGGCGGCGGTAAATCATTCGTTTATTTGTCGGTATCGATTGAAAATGGCAGGTAAATTGGTACGAATGTATTTATTAAATTAATGCGATTCTATTGCGGCACTGCGAATATTATAATACGCGCGGATTTGTATGTCAAGCCGCTTGCATCTAGCATCTCTTATGTCTGCCCGCGAATGTGCAGTTATACACATTTATTAACAATATTTTAATTATACGCTTGATGACGATCGTGATATACCCTCAGGCTCAACTTTTGATATTTAAGTTTTTATTATAATTTTTGGGGAAAATGTTTATTGTAAACTTTTAACTGGATGCCTAACAAAAATCAATGCGAATAATAATCATAAAATTGTCTCTTCTATATTTGTTTATTATATATTTAACGTTTCCCTATGTTACAATGTCGAAAATTGTGATAACGTTTTTATCGAATTTTCAGAAATAGCTTTAAAGCTCGCTTTGAATAGAAATTTAACTATTCACACAGTCATAAATAACTTCTCCCATCTTATTGGCACCTTATCGATCCCCTCCTCATAAAATTTGATGGGTTTGGACTAAAAGAAAGTATTAAGGGCCTGTTTAACTTGCTCATCATTAATTAAAGTTTTTCCATTCAAAAAATTATCTAAGGAACTGAAAAGATGGTAGTCCGTTGGAACAAGATACGGGGAGTGGGGTGGATGTGGCAAATCAGTTGAGCTCCAGAATTTTTTCTTGAGTCACTTTTTCTATATCGAGTCATAGGATAACGCCTTTCCGATTGAAGAGTGCAGGATGCTTTTCCAGGAGTTTTTCATGAACTCTTTGCAGCTGCTGAACGTATGCATCGATAGTAATCGATCCCACTATCAAAAGCCATTTATCATTATTGAATAGGCCGAAGAACTTTAAACTTGTATCATTGTCCAAACGAAAAATTCGAACACTGTATGATCAAAAAAATGTGGCGTGTCCCATTTTTGCTAGAATTTCCTGCGTACCCCTCGGGGTACGCGTACCCCACTTTAGAGATCACTGCTCTAGATCAGTGCTTCCTAATTACTTTCATGTCACGGCCCCCTAAATCTGAAAGAATTAATTCCCGCCCCCCG
>JAGXCT010031113.1:0-12481 GCA_022495035.1 Philopotamus ludificatus
AAAATATATTTTTCCTCAATTTGCTTGGGGGTGCTGCAGCTCTGCAGTGTATATGAACAAGCCTTGTTGACGATACTTGGGGGTAAAATCTGTTATGATAATGTAAGTCAACCGCGACTGGATTAAGTTAGTAGTGCGATAGGAAAATATATAAATTTTGGGAATTCCTTACGACATTGGCAAGTGCGAAAGACTCGTTACCCCATCATTTTGAAAATATTTATTAAACTTGTATATGAAAGTAGGGCTTTTGAAGTTTCTGTCATGTCATTTAACCGTCCTCAAATAGTAAAAGTATGATAAAAAAAAGTAGAACATCAATCACAAACCTGACCTAACTAACTTAACACATATTGTAAAAAGTAAAAGCCTAATTTTCCGTTTTTTAAATAAGAGTGTTTCGGAAGATCCAGCTAGATAAATTGACAATACCTATCACAAGCGACTGATTATGTGAATTTGACAATGGAAGAAACTAAGAAGACGTCAACAATATTATTCCTTTTTTTAAGCGCCTAGTTCATTTTTAAGCGTAGTCGATATACTCTCTGATGTAACACTTCTAGATTTGACTGGACAATTCGGTTCAGTTACAAATATTGCTAAGCCATTACAGCTTTTTCCGTCCCAAATATCGCTTACCTTCTAGTGGTCATATGTTTTCTAGTAGCTCAAATCTTTTGATAACAATAACAACAATATTAGATGTGTTAAAAAAGGATTCACGAATAGAAGAGTAAGTCTGATGAACTATTTAATGAGACATGTTTGACATGTGGAAAACGTTTGTGGAGGAGGATAAAATCCATCCTAAGATGTAGCACCGTGGACTTTTATCTAGTCGTACATACGTATCACAATTTCTTTAATTTTGTTTTAGATTAATTACACTTTATTATCTCTAAATTTTAAAAATAATCAAAAATGGTTTGTGTGTTCTTTTTCTTCTTTAAATTGTGAAAATTTTCTTAGACGATTTTCTAGCTATCGTCTCGTCTGACTTTGCGGCGACCACCAATCGTCGCGCTTCGAATTGCACTATTTGCAAAAAAAATCATTGCACACCGTGCAATGGGTAAATGGTCGTTTTTTACGTAATTAACCGCAAAATTACGTAAACCCTTTCGGTGCGGCGGGTTCGCACAGTCGTCAGAGAAAATGGCATTAGGCACTATGTACTTCGAGCCCGGTCGCACGATTCGCACACTCTGTAATTTGAAAATTAAACCGACAGTGTGCGCCGGCAGCAACGTCCTGCCCGCCCAGACGATCAGGGTTCTATCGATCTTCTAATTATAACGGCTTCGATACATTCTCCATGAACGATATGACGTCACTCGCCCTATCGACTAATTTCGACGCGTTTTAACGATTTTGCTTTAAATGTCCAATTAAAACAATAAGCAATGAATCAAATAACAATAAATAACAATCATTGTCTTATTGATCATTTTTATTATTATTATTATTTTATTGATGTAAATGGTAGTGATGCTACATTATTCGATGTCTATTGTGGTAGCAATTCGAGCCGAAAGGAGTAATAGGTAAAGTGCCGTCCGGCGCTAGAGTAAAAGAGAGCGACGCATACGATCTATAATCCAGAACGATGCATCAGAGCGAGATGCAAAATTTTGAGCAAATTGTTTGTTGATTGATGCAACATGTCGTTCACCTGACGCCAACTTGCAAATGCAATCCTTCATTGGCATCCGAGATATAATTAAATATTTACACAAGAAATGATGAAAAAAATACGTTGCAAATTATTTTAATAATGCTTTAATTATGAAATATTTAAAATAACACAAAAAACAAATAATAAAGAAATGAATCAATATGCCATATAATTATGTCTTGTCTGGTACGCGTAAGACGGTGGCAGCATCAACATCCAATATAGCATCATTGCTTACCTGAGATTTACCCGCAGTCAAAACATCATTATCAATTTTTTCATTAGTCATCATCATCATCGTCGTCGTCGTCGTCGTACAATCATCGGTAATTGCACATATTATGATGAGTACAAACATATTTTCAATCAGTATCGCTCGCAATTATTGCGTCTGTATCGATATTTACCCCCGCGGTCGTTTTTATGACTGTGTTAATTTGAGGTCGCTGAGGGGTTCACAGGGTCCCATTTTTATGGACCCCATAAAAATCGACGACGAAACCAGTTTCGGTCATTGTTGTATCGGTAAACCGTGTTTGTGTCAATATTCGATATTGTGAATTCAATGCGTTGTGATGCAAATGGGAATTCTGAGAAATCGGTGAGGTCACGGCTCTTGCAGATTATTGTAATTATATTTAAATTATTATTTTGTACTTTTAAATATGTGTCCATTATACCGAATCAATTATTCCACGTAATATTACATTACGATATGTAAATACTGCACTAAAAAAATATATCACAGATTTTATTCTCATACTATTATATTATGAATCAGTACTGGATTTAAAAATATATTAAATAAAAACAATATATTATTTTTAAAGCATACGATTTTGTATTTAAATAGATAATTTAAAGTATTACTTCATTTTTTTTAAGCACGGTTTTAATATATTAATAACACTCGAAAAAAACGCGTTTTTTTATTTAAAACAGTAATGAAGAAGCTGTTGGATGATTTTATAGAAACCATTTGTATGTGATTTTAAAGAAACTTTAGTTCATCAATAATCTCATGATGAACAAACGAAATGGACCACAATCATAATTGCATTTAATACAATTTTATTCGTGGTAAAAACTCAATAAAATCATAATCATAATTTTAATCGTAGTGCAATACAGCTAACTTCATAAATTTATCATATATTTAAAACTAAGTTTAGAGAATCTATAATTTTATTAACCTAGCCGGGCCAATTTGAGACCCCAAGTTTTCGATTTTTCTCGAATAACTTTTTTAATATAAATCTTAAATGTCACAAACTTTTTTTATTTGTCTAAAAATTTCTAAAAAATAAATATTATATATAATCATTGACCTTTATTGTTCGCAATTGCAAAAAAAAATAAAACAATATTTTCTGATGCTACGCGCACGATGTTTTTTCTCGTTTGCATCCGGTACGATGTACCGAGTGCGAGTAAAACGTGCGAATGACAAGTGCTGCGATGGCTCAGTCTGCGGTGAGACATCCCCGAGAACTTTGTTATTTACGCGTCATATTAATCAGTTAAAAAATATCGACCGAATTATGAAGCATATCATGAATAACTGTTTTTATTCTTAGAATAATCCATTTTAATAAAAATGTCAAGTTATTTAAAACACACTTGAAATGCTTGGGGTCTCTGAGAGACCCCTTCAGACGACGCGGTTGTTTTCGAGTCCCTGTAACGGATATGTTAAATAGATATTCTTACATGGCACTATTCTTAGAACTTATTCACCGAGCAAAAAAATAGGTGTATTTTATAGTTAATTTATTTTTAATTTAATTATAAGGTATATACCAGTGGTAGCAAACCTATGACCCATGGGTCAGTGTCTGACCTACGAGCTAGGCTACGGGAGGAAGGCTTTTTAAATGACACATTTTTACAAGCTTAATTTTTCAAGTTCTTAATCGGTTTGTCAACCTATTAGACAAAAAATGCACAAAAAAACAATAGTTAAATGATTTAATGTTCTTATGTGACATGACTCAGCATTTCCATGAACTGAATAAAAACAGGGGAAAAGAACCAATTATATTACTGGTGTTTGAAAGTATTAAAATATTTATGACGAACCTTTACATTTTCACTAAAGATTTGGTAATTAAATCGGATACTCTCCTTTACTTATATTCAAATTTGATTTATTTAAAGTACCTTATTTAATTTCTTAGTGACATAGCTTTTAAATTAAAATTATTTTTAAGCTAATTTGATTTTCTTTATTTATTTTTGATATATACATGTTTATATTTTATTAGGAAAAAACATACATATTTAATAAAAAAAAATAACGATAACTAAGAAAAAATTAAGAAATTTTTGCAAAATCGTTCGGCTTTGAATAGAAAAACGAAAGAAAAAAGGACTACTTTTTATTTATTTTTGTCGATAACATTTTGCAATGGTCAGAACAGATAGAAATCAGATGGAGTAAAACCATGGAAATGTGGTGGATGTCGAAGCATCATTCAATTTCTTGAGTTGGTCATAATATTCAATTGCAATCACAGTTTCACCCGATTTTAAAAGCTAATTAATAGTAAATTATACCTTGAACATTCCACCAGACACAGAGTATTATTTTCTATTACCAAGACTTGGTCAAGCAATTGTTTAGGAACATTCCTTTTTTACTTTTTAAGTAAGAACTTTCTGCATTTCACCAAATAACGGGTAAATGTTAATTGCATCATTTCTGCATTATTCGTGTCCTCGCCTTTTCTGTAATAATAATAGTTGACATGTCGATTATGCTCCAGATCGTCACACGTGTTTAGGGGATGATGTATTTTTCAATAAATAAATATTTTTTAAATAAAGCACCAAAAAGTCATCTACGGAATGTCTGAAAGGACACTGAAACAGTTTGATATTTTTTATTTAAGAATACACCAAACCAAAAATCACTGACACGATATATGGGCCTACCTAATAGTTGGTTTAATTAAGTAAGATGGCTTTTAGGTAGCAATAACTAGAATTTAATAATATCTGGATAGGTAAACTTTGGAGAAAATCTAGATGACCCCGACCAAAGGGTTTAAATACTGACAACCTATAAATCCCATTAATTTAAACAAGCCTGTACTCTTTTAATAAGTAAATATGTGTTGATCAACTTCCTAATCATTTACCTACGTTTATATTAATTTCGTTAAATTGCAACACTGTAAAATTGAGAATGACTGTATTAAAATACTACGTATTTATAATAAATTTAAAAAAATCGTAAAAAATACTCATAAATTACTATTTATTATAATTTATACGTATTAAGTATTCAATAAGCGCACGAGGACGCACACACACATATGTGTCCATATAATATTTCACACAAGGGTTAATATATATTTCACTCATATCTTCGTTCGGTAATCGAAGATCCTTCCACATAAAAATAATAAATGACTATATTTCCGAGGAAGAAGTGGCCGTGACGACTCCTTTTTTACCCTTGATCGACTCGAAACATATCGTGTTTTGAATAAAAAGCTTATTTATTGTATTGAATCACCTGTGATACCGCTCTTTGGTTATTTATTGACGATTTTGATGTTTCGGTATTGTGGGAAGGTCCTTCGACGGCATTTTTTTTCCAAATGCGGTGAAACGTGATAAGAAAACATTATATAATATATTTAATTATTTCTTTTATTAAAAATATATTAATTCTTTATTGATATTAATGTCTAAATTGACATCGGCCATATTTAACATATTGAATGTTTTTTTTTTTGTTCGGCGTTCGCATATTGAACCTGATCCGAAATATTTCATCCGGGCAAAAAGAAGACATAAATTATAAGACAATATTTTTTTACCTGACCTGTAACACTACCTGTACACATTTTTTACACGGGCTACATTATCCCACAAGATCTATGCATATAAATAAAAATTCTTTAGAATATTCGAATATTTTCGTATGAAAAAAAAATCAATAACAATATAACGTAACATGTGGTTGTTGCGTGTCCCGAACACACGATTGTCTTGATTATTTAGAAAAAAGTTTTAATTCGCTTTCGCCGAATTCATATATTTTTTCTATGCTTCGGGCATTATTTCTAATATAACTTGGTATTGCATTTCTATATACATTCAATTAAAACGAGACGAGAAAAAAATCAGATGCTTATGACATCTGTGATTTAACTCCGCGAACGCAAAGTTTGTATTGCCTTCACTCAAAGCTGTAGGAAATAATTTAATCTTGGCATCAACCAACCCCTTTCCACGTATACATATTATTATTTCATATAAAGTTTTTTCAGCTTGCGCCATTTATGAATCCATTGATGGAAATGTATGATTTGATTTGTTTTTTAACCGTCGTGTATCGAAAGAGTTCGATGTGTTCGAGAGCGTGCCAGTTCGGCAGGATGTTGGTCCTTTGTTGGTCCATTGAGGAGACGAGGCGAGCCACACCCGTCGGGTTAATTATGATTTATGCGGAGGCGGCGGATTGTCCCGAAAATTGCCACCCATTCACGCGGCCACGACCCCATTGTTGTCGACCGCTGATCGTAGGTGTTCCTCTTTACCTTTTAACACACTGTCATCTCGGAGGCCCAGTGCTTTCGCAACTTTCTTCGAAGCGTTAAGGCTTTCAATTGATATTAAATCAAAATAATCAAAAAACTACAAAAATCATGAAAAATCTCATTATAAAAAAATTCATAGTTTAAAAATTAAAAAAAAATGGTAGTTTTTGAATTTGCCCTATTGTATTATAAGCCTCATAGATTTTGATAGATTTCATAGATTTTGAATTTTGGCAATGATTTCTAAACATAATACATCTTTTCATTCATTTATGTACAAGATTTGATTTTTTTTAAATCCGGGGGCTTTATTATAGAAATTCTCCCCATTTATTTTTTCTTGCGTTGGTATATATGTTTCTGACGTATCTTGACATTGCTAGCCATATTTAATGCTAACTTTTTGTTGCCTACCAAAAAAGTTTCACGTAATTTGGTGTACTAGGTGACTTTTTATTTGTGAATAAGAATGAAAAAGGCGATAAACACCTTTGGACAAAGCATCTCAGCCTCCATATTCGTTCAATAGTCAATACTCTAGCCGGAAATAGCTCACTGCGATTTATTTCTATTCCGGAAGATGAAATAAAGACATGAAACGACGATGTTTTAAAACATTGAGGAGATAAAGCCAAATCGATGAAAGAATTAAAGGATATTCGAAAAGTTTCATTAGAGCCTAAATATAATCCCCTAATATGTGACAAAATATTGACGAATAAAATAACTTTTGAGAACAACGAAAACTCTTCGTATTTTTTTTATTAAACCTGTTAATATTTCGATGCCTTTAAAATTATTAATTATTTTATTACAAATATTTTTTAAGAATTAACGCATGTCAGTATTTTTTTGAGTATTTTTCAAATAAATTTAATTAAATACCGTGTAATCATTGCATTCTCCAAATTCTGTAATAATACCTTAACTGCGGTACTTCTTCGTTTAAATTAAGTTTTGTATACATTTTAAATGATTTTTCACTACTCTATAAAGCTTAATTTTTCGAGATACAGCAAGATTGCTTTCCGGTGTCTTTTTTTTACTATTTGACGATAGATTAATGGCATGACATCAAAATTCCAAGCGCTGCTCATTCATATAAAGTTTCAATAAAGATTCTAAAGATGCGGGGCAATGAGTCTCTCACACTTACATTACCTCCCTAGCTAATATCATAAGGAATTCTCAGAATTTATAGATTTCGATGGCAGGTTATTCTATTCGAATACTAATAAAGTTACATTATCATAACAGATTTTTTGTTATTTACAAGCCACGATACTATAGCTGTAGTTTTCTATGAAAACTTAAACTTAAAATTGAAGAGTTGATTTTAAATAATGGGATCTATATCTCTTCAGATCTCATAAATCAAGAGGTATATTTAAATGTACGGAGTTTACTATATCCAAGCGATTTTCAAATATTTAACATTATTTTAATTTCAAGACTAACATTTTAAGTGCATCTGGATTTTTTTTTTGAAAAAATCAGATACATTGTGTTACTCATCGAAAGTGAAACGACGAGGTGGTGAAACATATGTGTATTGTTTATTTGTTCACATGTTCACAAAAAGAGGATCTCAACTTAACGAACAACAAATGGTAGTTCCCCAACCGTTTTCATCTTGAGAGCGCAATAGCCGGGATATTTTTTTCCGAATCTTTTTTCGAGTTCAATCAGCTGTTTGTCGCCAGGACAGTGTCGTGTCGTTGAATATGAATTATGAAAGTATTTTCGTATAAAAATCCTTTACTCGGCCAATAAACAAACCGAATGTAATTAATTTGGTGTCATCGGACCCGGGGCCCGCGTCTGCATGCCCTTGTAGGGCCATTAATCATTTTTGCCCAAACACGGCCCTGTCGGTGAGTTTAACAAATCTTGAAATCCCAAAAAAGGATTAAGCTCTCTTCTCATACGAGACACTGTGGAAAGGAAAAAAAATGGAAAGAGCTTTCGATTGAATAATAACTGAAATTTAATTTAATCCGATAATATTATTATTAAATTATTGAACGAAGCACGAGCAAATTATTTTAATTATGTATATGGCATAATAAACATTTTATTATAGAAGATTACCAATACATATATGTTTTATTTCATTTTTATTAATCATGTGTATAATATATAATATTATTTATATTGTCAATTAACACTCGGTTTTCAACTTTTCTTCATATTATTTTTTAAAAAAAAAAATATTATAAAATCATGAGTTTTTGTAGTACTAAAGAATTTTCATCAGTGAACTTTGTCAGAATAATTTTATTGCATCGAAACCAACAGCGTCACCCGATAGGGTCTATTTATAATGGAAAATAGACCCCAAGCATTTCAAGTCGAGATACCGATGAATTCATCTTCAATATTTTGACTTAAGATGCTAAAAAATATATTATTCATGATATACATCATAATTTAGTCGATATTTTGGATTTTTTTACTAATCAATATCATGCGTAAGTGACGCGCGAACTCGGGGATGTCCCGCCGCAGACAGAAGCACGCCATCGACTGTCACTAATACGGTTTCACTTGCACTCGCATCCGGCACGGAGCGAGAAAAAACGCATAATAGAAACGCATATTGTCATTGATTAGTTTTTTTTATTCTTTAAAGTTTTTTAGAGGAATGCAAAAAGTTTGTGACATTTAGGATTTATATTATAAGAATTATTTGAGAAAAACTTGGGGTCCCAAATACACCCCATCGGCTAGGTTAGAATAATTTTCTTATCTTTTAAAGAAATTATCCTTTATTTATTTTAAGTATATTCAAATTATTTTAATGTAATTATATTTATATAAAAAAATACTTTCTTTATTATTCAAATTATTATTTTTTTGTGTAATTCTCTATTATGTTTTATTTTCTAAAGCAAAATAATCATATGCAAGATTTCTATATATGCCATTTGGTATTGAAATAGGTATCGGAGCCTAACTAATTTTATAAGGACGAAATATATCAAATTTAATAAAAATACAGCACCTCTGAGACGAGCATTGTCAGTTTGTCAGTAAGGTCAGTGTATGCCTTAGTGCCATTGATGTCTCACCATACACGCATATGTATATGTAGGTGACAAAGTGTGACACACACTCTCGCTTTTACAAGCGGAGATACCTTTCTGAATATAAATAAATCAATTTATTTATTCAATACCTGTCCCATTTCCTTTATGGCCATGAGACAATGGCCAAAAATCTGTTTTTATTTATTACGTGTTCCACAAAAAATGAAATAAAAAAAAGAGTGGAGAAGAGAATCAAAAGCCTCTTCGCCGTGGTATTCACGGACGCGGTCTAGACCGACGCTATGTCCCAGACTCAGTCCAGGGATTCATTCATGCCATCGCGCGGACTATGAATATGGCAAACGTGGTGTCGTTTTTGAATTTAAATACACATAAGTTTTGAATAATACTAGGAACAAAATGATATATATTCGATAGCTTAGGAAGAAAGGAAGCAGGGGCGCTTTTTCCACGGCCGGATGGAAAATATTATTTAAAAAAAATATATTACATCAATCAATCGAAACTTTAAAAAATGATCTAATATTTATAATATTTAATTTAATTTATTTTTTGGGTTTGTCAACCCCGTGCTGGCGACCCCCAGATTTCAACGCCTGCCCGCCCGAATGTGTAGGCGACCCCCCGACATTGTGTGGAGATTAGTTATACAAAACATATGAACGGAAAAAAAGGAAATCAAAATAACACGCACACATCGACGCACATGCGCGTGCGCATGTGTCGTCGTGGATATTCGTACGCCACAAATAAAAATCGAAGTGTTGGTCCCTGACACGCTACAAATTACTCGGGATACGCGAACCAACATGTGGGACGCGACATATATAAATAATGCGCTCGTAAATATAACACTGGCTCCTTTCGGTCAACACATGACTTTCAACCCCGAATTGTGTGTTGAAAAACGACTGTAAAACGCATACGCACTTCGATTCATACGGCATGTTTATATAAACTTCTTTTAATTAATTCGTTTTGACTTATAATGATAGAAACATGTTTAATTTTGGACTGAGATGATCAAGAATACAAAGGGCCATATTTGATTATCATTATGATCTGCTACTACGCCATTCAGAAGATAAAACACCATAGTATTATAGTTGATTCTAATTTTTGGCCAATTTTCAATTTATGACCAAATGTGGGATTATTTCCAACTTATGGGGAAGAATCCCAACACATTTTGGTTTTTCATTCACATGGCGAAATATGTACAATATTGTTTAAAAACAATCGTGGTTAAGGTTTTAACCAGATCAACCTAACCAAACAATAGCAGCAGATCATTAGATCACTAAGGTGACGACTATTATTTTGTTACTGGCGAGAAACGTCAAACGAGGTATTATCGATTTTTAGCAATAAATTCTGGGGTAAAATTAATTTATTTTTCTCGAATAACTCTTAATATAAATCTTAAGTGTTACAAACCTTTTTTAATTGTCTAAAAAAGTCTAAGGAATAAATATAATAAATAATCATTGACCTTTATTGTCAGGAATTGCAAAAAAAACAATATTCGATGATGTTACTACGCCCACAATGTTTTTTTCTCGTTTACATCCGGTACGATGTGTCGTTTGCGAGCAAAACGTGCGAAAGACACGTTCTGTGAGTGCTCAGTCTGCGGTGAGACATCGTTAGACATAGTTAAAAAAATCATATCATTAATAACTAAGAGATTACTCCATTTTTCAAAAAAATGTCAAATTCATCAATATCCTTATTTTAATTTCTTGAGGAATGTGAGACACCCCCTTTGGATGACGTAGTTGTTTTCGAGCCCCCGTGACGGATGGGTTTTAAATGGGATTTAAAGTTGTTATGTTTGATTCTATAGATTATAAGTCACTAAAGTGACGACTATTAAGAAATTGATTATTTATCTCTATAATCACGATGGTCATCCCGGTGTGACAACTGTCAATTTACGCACAGCTGGCAACCCATCTTGGAGGCTTTTTGTAAAAGTTATTTGGATAGGAACGTGTTCCCTCGATTCATGGTAATATTTAGAACTCATAAGTTTCATTAGTAAATTCAAGCTTTAGCTATATTTTTGCGTTTGGAAATTTATTCAATTTTTCTTTTTATACTAAGACATATTATTTAATTTTCTAACAAACAAAATAATGATTAACCTTACAAAATACTATTTATTTTTTTAACTATGCTATTTTTTGTACATTAATAAATTTATTTAATTTAATTTTATATAGTTTTGGAAGCGTATGTCAGAGTACTTTATAAAAAGTCGAATCACAGGCTCCTCCGCTTTTGACACGTTGGATATTCTTTTATGATTATCTTATTTACGTCGTATAGCCCCCGAAAATATATCGAAAATGTGATTGATGAGATAAGTCGAATTCGACAAAAATGAAATATTAATTGCATAAAATGACAATTTCCTGCACGTCGCTTAAATCCTAATTTATGATTTTTTATTCGGATGTTGGTCCTGCGACAGAATGCAGGGACTTCCCTTTCATTGATCCCGTCTTCGAATGGCATTATGCATTTTTTTGGCCCGTCCCATCGGACTTATTGAATTGTGACCGAATGTGGCGTGGCCATTATACACTCAACAGCTATTCATTATATATTTTTTTTTATATTTACTTATACACACTTATACCGTATGGATGATGATGATTAAACGGCCGTCCTTTGGAACGCCAACTCGACGATCATTTGTCCCATTTGTCTTCCATTGAATAAGGCCTCGGCGGGAATGTGGACCATTTTTCTCCTATTGAAGACGATTAGTGATGAGATGACGATGGAGATGTCATCAGGGACAGCCTTTCGTCTGACCCGAAAAATCGGTTAATCATCGGTGATGATGTCTGATGAGACAAATCGAAGCCGGAGGGACAGAATCACCGGCGACGTGAATAGGGCCGAACGACCCACACGCCATTCAAAATAAAAATAAAACACGTGTTGTATTTAATTTTCCATTTTTTTTTCGCTCGGATAATTGGTTTAATAGCTTTATAGAGCGGATGCCATAAAACTGCATCTCGAAATGCATTTATTGCTGATGATTGCTCGATTCGATTTCGGATAACCTGCAGCATCCATAAAATTTTTGCCGTATTTTGTTTGTGACCGCTATTATTTGCCCTTGATTGAGGTATTATCGATTTTTATTAATAAATTCTGATACATAATTAAATCTGCGAAGGAAAAAA
>JAGXCT010031114.1:0-12533 GCA_022495035.1 Philopotamus ludificatus
TGTCGCAAAAACGAAGAATAGAATTAATGTATAAATAATAGTAAAATTCATTACAGAAAAAAACTGTATTTTTTTTCCACATACAGCACACCCAACATCAATACCCACCGTACGCCACTGGTAGAATGTATAAGATTTTATATAAACTATTTTAATTCAAAAAGAGAATCATAGAGTATTTGTCAACTATTTAAATTTAATAGATCATCTCTAACAAAAATGTCTAGCTTGTTATAAATTAATATCTATAAAATAAAATAAGTTATCAATTTAAACACAACGAACAACAAAAAAATATTTTTAAATAGCGATACCAGAAGTAATCAAAGAAATTAATAATTATTGATTCTGCAATATTAATTTCATAATTCGCTCTTAACATAATAATAATATTATTATATTTAGAGTACAAATTAACATAAATAACTAATTATTCATCTAGTTGATTTAATTTTAGAATAGTACTTATAAGACTTTTATTATATTATTTTATACATCAAGTTAATCTAAATGATCCTAATAAATACGTAATTTGTTTAATTAGTTGTAAAAATATAACAGGATTTTTTTGTACGTAACTACAAAAATATTATTAAAATAAAATATGTATAATTCTATCTTTTAACGTCTGAAATCGCATACTATCAAACAATTTAAAATAATTAAAAATCTCCGAAACAATATTTATTTATAATAAAACCTATTGAACTATAAAATCTGAAGCAGTGAAAATAAAAATAATTATTTTTAGTGCAAGATCATAAAATTGTATTATAATTTAAAAAATAATAGTTTTATGTAATACTGATTACAGTTATTAACTTTTATTATAAAATTACTGTATGTAATGATCAAATATACAACATGGCTACCTACTATAATATTTTCAGATTAATATTAAGCTAATAAATTTTCCAGGAACAGTTTAACGGCATATGGCGTAATATAACGATGTGATAAATATAATGATAATAAAAAAATAATCAACGGTTACTTATTTTCTAATACAGTTTTCACCTCTTCGGTGAAAATAATGAATTAATCATCGCAGACAAAAACGATTAACTAAAGTTATGCCTTGCTGAACAGATTTCACACTCTTGCATAATTGACTTGGCGCAAACTTTTTACTTTCAGCAGCCAGTCGGCTCTTCCGGTGTGTGTGGCAAGTCTAATTTTTTTTGTCCAACTTTCTATTTTTTGTTCCATTTCGTTTCTCCGTTTTCCGCGTTAAGCCCGGAACACTTTTCCGGGCTAGTAATAAATTTTCCCGCGTTGTCTCCGATATCGGCGACGCGATCTCAATTGTTTTTGTATGACCGTTGTTTAAACAAAAGCGAATAGCTCTGCAATTTTCACATTTTCTTGCTATCTCCGCGCAAAACTATGCTGAACTAAAATTGAGATATGAATTTATATATTTAAAACGGTGTGTGTGTGTTTGTCTGTGTTTGCGCATGGACGTGATCGATGAAAACTGTTTTTATTTTATTTTGCTTTGCTACCTCGTTAAAATATCATCGGTTGGTTGAGCATTTAATGTTCGTTATTTGACTGAAAAATTCAATGATTCTGTAATATGACGTATGCAGCTAAATCCGATATTTTTTTCAATGTTTATCTAATTTAATAATGTCAATATAAAAATTAAACCATCTTTATATTCAATAAAAATAGATAAAAGCTTTAAGTAATTCAATATAATATCATGTGGATTATTAATATTTAATAATATTAGAATTCGGAAGAGATAATCACATTTCCCTCAGTATTCTGTAATCCTAAATGAGCTTTCGTGTGTAAATTTTTTTCGCATGCACTAAAAAGCGCTAGCGTTTATTTCAGGGCATATTTAGACACTGTTTTAAAATATAATTACACACGTGCCGGTTTTGGGGTGTGACCCAAATTGCTTTAGGTTTTCAGGTGCGCCGCTTAATAGTCGAGCTGCATTTCGTCTGCAGCGTTTACTATGAATTTTTAATATTAATGAAAAGCCACAAGCTTTCCCACTATTCCTTTTTATTATATTGCTCTTGGCTTTTTTAGCTCAGGAACAGGGAGACGGAAATAAAATGAAAATTCATAAAGCTCAATGTATTTAAATCTCCTTCTTGGTAGCCGAAACGCCGCGAGCTTTCCAACTTAGCTTTTTATGGCCGCGAAACGAGCATCGATCCGAGAGCTTTAGTATGTGAACGCTAAAAATTAAAATTTAATAATGAAGGAATAATTATTATGTTGGTCTTACAAGGTTTAACGATAAAAAACCATTGATTTTTCTATTACTTCAAAAATCAGCTTTTCGTTGGCATTGTACTCCTTTGTCGATTCTCTTTATATTTCCGCGATATTGGTACAACTTTGTCCTTTTAATCATAAGGAATAGACTTTTGCTGAAAATAACATGTAGTGAACTATATTTAAAATCTGAAAAATAGTTGATCGAACTAAGAAACTATTTGACAATTTTACTTAGCTTGTGAAATTCATATTTTTTTATACATTATTAATTAAAAATCTTAAAGATTGTTTAAGGATAATATATTAGTCATTTATTACGAATTTAATGGTTAGTTTTTACCCGATTAATATATTAAATATGCTTATTTAGATAGCTTGTCCGTTTTTAGACGTAGACCATCTACTTGTTCTTGTTTATTGTCCATATATTTGTCGATTTTTGGCGGTCTTAAACGATTTTATGTCTCCCAATCCGGTGCAGTTGCGAATGTTGAGAAGCCACAACAATTTTTTTCTTCCCAACCACCGTATATCATCCATGATGGTCTATATATAGTCTACAGAAAACGATATTTTGGTTCACGAATGATGTGTCCAAAGTTACATACTACTTAGACCTCAATACCATACTTGACCATTTAATATTTGAAGTAAACGATATTTTTAATAATATTTTATAAACAATAAAAAATATTAATCAGTTTTTTGCTATTCAAGAAATAATATTTTAATGGGATTTCAAATATAGAATAAATATATATATGTATTTACAATTATGTGCTGTTATAACTGTTTTTAGACCTAATTAGTTGCGAAATATTTTTTGATATAGATTTTTACTTATGAAATAGCAATTAAACTCATTGCTTACGGGGAACGTGGTTTCCACATCAAAAGCGTTTTTGTGTATATCCGGGGCGCGCATTTTACACGCTAGCCAACACTAATAGTACACTTATAGTATAAAATATATATTTTTTTGCATTACCTATACAATAAATGTTAACGTTGAAGTATTCTTATTTTCGGTATTTGATTAATAAAAAACGACGTTTCGCAATAAACGTTTCACATTTTTAAATATTAATATGTTATATTTAAGTTCAATTTTGTGATGTTAATAAAACTAGGCCAAAAACCATAATGCGGCTGTATAACGACTAAGATCTAAATCTTACTGAACATGAAAACTCTTTATCTATATAAAAGGTCTATCTATTTATAAGGAAAATAGGGCGAAAATACATTTGATTTATTTCACATAAAACATTATCCGTATTGAAAAGACGCTTAGATTAAAATAAAATAATAAATACTATTCAAAAATAATAAAAACCAATATTAAATGAGAGTTTGAGAAATAAATTTTGCCATATCAAAATAACATACAGGTGAATGCAGCATTAATTGATTTAATTGCAGCTAAACGCAAAGGAATTTCGTAAAATCAAAAAGCGAACTGATGTATTCGTTAAATCATTCGGAATTATTTAATTAGCTAACAAGCTGAATATATGTATTAAACTATTCAATTTATGCACAAATTGCAAATCCTCCTGTGATTTTTTTGGACGATGATAATTTTCCGTAAATCATTACGGAGCTAATCACTGTGTAAATTTAATTAAATCGATCTGCCGATGTCCTACGATTTATATGGCGCTCGCCCTAGAGGAGATAAGACGTCTACAAGTGTTTTTAATTACAAGACTGCCACAAGATGGGCTAATTACCACAAAGGCACTGCTGGAATCTAGAGGCAACTGGCTGCCATCTACCGCAGCACTGTCAATCTGTCTTCCCAGCTACCAGATCTCTGGGTACAAGGACTGGTGTTTGACTTGAGATTAATTAAGGTCGTGTTGGCTGCAAGATAAATGCTCCGGTACAAGCTGTACGCTTACAAATATGGCCGGATCGGAGTAGCAGGAAACACCTACGACCGCAGTCATGAAACCGGTACATATGCATACGCTGAAATTTTAGTTGATTAATCCTTCATATTGATATTCCATTTGACGTGGTTGTGGCAAATATAATTTTCAGACCATTCGAACATGGCCCGGTTGGTTACTTGCGAATTTTGGATGGCCAATTTCCCGATGCTGATATTCAACCCTGGCTAAAAGCTAATGTTCCATTATTGAGCAAAATTTTGTGGACCGATGAGAAACGTGCATTCGCGTGGTACTAATTTATATTTGCTTCGTCGAGCATGTTGCAACAATTTGCAGGTATGCGAATACCAAGCTGCAATCGTCCACACATATTTTTTTTATGAAAGTTAAATAAATTATTAAACAGAAGCAGAAGAAAATAGAAAATATTATCAACTAGAAGACTGGTGAAAAATTATAGAAATCATACAGTCTCATCATGGTCTCAATCATCAATATAATTTACAATAAAATGAGCTTTAGACTTTGTTATTTTTTAGTAATCGAATTCTTTTAAGTATCCAGGTCAACCGTGCAATTTTCTCTACTACTAACTTTTCCCATATTTACATTCACTCCCGAGATACAGCCATAACATCCGGTTAATTGGCCTCGGCGCACTAATAAAATCCAAATTTTTGAGACCGCTGTCCCTTTTACGATTGAATCCATCTCGGTTAATGGCCGGAGCTCCTATGCAGAATATGGGCGTGGCCCCAACTGCCCTTCTGGGAAGGCTTAATTTCTCGACTTAATTTGCTGGCACACACGACCCCTAAGAGCTTTATGTTTATGTTGGTGCCGGATTACTGCGACACATGCTGACACACTTCGACAAACCTGGTAACTGGAAAACACCAAGGCCGCAACTTTGTTCCCGGAGCTTAATTGGGTGAAACGCGCCAAGAGCACTCCGAGCCGAGTTGATATGAGCGACAACTGCGAAAAGCCTCTGAAATGGCCGTTGAAACAAATTTGAAACCTAATTGATTGGGCCTGAATGCGGATGGAAAGATAGTGAGCACGTACCTCGTTGCTTTTGCGTATAACCATGAATTGAATACAATAATTAAATAATATATATATTAAATAAATTACTTAATTTTAAAAACAATGCAGATAACAGTTTTAGTCAATTTTCTTAACAGGATTATGTTTGTAGTGTTTTTAAAATAATAATCAATGCTTATAAAAAAATATTATATACAAAGCTTGGCAATAAAATATCATATTTATCATTTTATAATTGTTTGGTGACTATTTTGATTTTTGTTGTTGTTTTTTCTACGTAACCAATCACTGCTGTTCTTATTGTGTTCTTTAGGGGAAAGACAACTAATGACAAAAGTAAATCCTTACATGATCGTTATTATTATCATATCAGATAAAATAATATAATTACTTTATATTTATATATTAGATTATATTAAATTTTACATAATATTGTTAGTTTTATTTCAAATGTAATATTGCCATTTTATATAAAATTTAAAGGATGATATTAAAAATCATGCGACATGGAGTGGAATATTGAAATATAATGTAATGGTCACGAATACTCATTAAAATGTTAAAGATTGGATGTAAATTATATTATTACCTTAGGTTTTAGTACATAAATTTATTTCTGTTTAAAAATAAGCAATACATAGGTAAAGTTCCTCAAAAAAAAAGAAAAATATAACCTGTATACATAATTATCATTTATAGAGCTAGAAATTGATCATAATGCAATTGAAACACAAAATAATAAATATGATTTAATGATGAGTTTTAGAAGTTTTTATTTAGGAGTGAATAAATAGCTTTAACATTTTTAAAAGAAGCGAAAGGTACTGAACCTCTTAAAATTGATTACTTTCGACACACTATTCGTGAACCAAAGTATCGCATTCTTTAGGCAAACTATGGTTAGGAAGAAATAATCTGTGATGGTTTTGTAATATCTAGTCGGGAGGTCCTAAATTGTACTAATTAGTCAAAAATCGCGTTATTAAAATTAAAAAAGGCCAGTACATCACATATTTATTTATTTATTTGACAACGATGCCATACCAGAAAAAATCCAAAGCGCCATTCTCCCTTATAAATATTTGATAAAGATTGTTAAGATTCTAAAGATGCAAGAAGAATAAGTCTCTCACAATAATATTCTCCCTTCCCCCCGTTAGTGTCAAACCACGACACTCGTTAATTTTAAGGGTAATGGATCTCTTCCACTTACATACCCCCTGGCCATTGTTATAAAGAATTCTCTAAATTCATAGTCTTCGTCTGAAAACAGACGGGGAACTTGAAGAAGAAATAAAATGTACCCTTAAAATGAGATAATTTAAAATTAAGCTATGCTAATAATAATAATACTATGCTATGTAAAATAATAAATTCAAATAATAAGCTATTTTATTATTATTAATGCTTTTTTTTGTGTAAATCATTTAATTTACTTTTAGTATTTCAGTTTATTGATTAAAACATCTTTTTATAGCAGTTATAACTTTTATCTATTAAAATAAGAATATTAATAAATTCTTGGGTAATAATTACATAAATGTGCATCTCAAAAAAAGAACTAATACTTAATATACATAATATAATAATAGAAAGAAATGCCGCAGTCAGTATTCTCCTATTTTTTTATTTAATTTACTGTCACAAGAACGTCACTTATTTGAATCATTTTAAGATGTAGTATAGTCGTTTATATTTCATTAGGTAATATTAAAAAAAATAATTAAAATAAACCGTATTGATCTGTCTAAAACTTTTAACACATAGAAATATAAAATAATTTAAATTTATAATGAAATTAAAAAATTAAGACATATATTATTTGCTCTCTAAATATAATTATTGCAGCTAAATCAACGAGATGGGGATGAATCTAAATTTTAATTGTTTAATATATTTACTTAATATTTTTTCATATTAAGATATGTTAGCTTCTTAATTATAGCTTATTTTTTTAATAAACTGCACGAAATAATTTAGTTTTTATAATACAATGACTTGGTACTGTGAGTTATTTACAGAAAATTTATACAACAAACCGCACTATGATAATGACCGAAGTGATCAAAATGAACAAAACGAAATAACGTAAATTATGCAAACAGTTGTTACATGAAAAATGAAAGTGTAATGGCAAAGCTATTAACACACCGGTAGTAATTTTTCAATTTTTTTTACAATGTCAAATAAATATTGTGCGATAAAATCTGCTATGTTATAAATCGTTTACAATGCAGACATACAATGATTTAATAATGATTAATAGTTCTCTGTGTGTATGTGTTACGCGGCTGAATTAAACGCGAATATGAATGGAATATGCATGAAAAATTTGGAAAATATCCCGATTCGTTATAATTTTTTTTTATTTAGAATGGAATTAAACAAACCATAAATCTAGGCCCATTCTTGTAGCATCAGACATTGAATAATTTATTTCACTCGACATACTTTATTCATTTATTCTTTGCAACCTTATTTCGGTCATGATCAAAAAAAAATTTTTTGTTCAATTAATTCAGACCGCATGTAAATATCATTTTCATAAAGAAAATTTGAATGCATTGTAACGTTAACGAAGCATTAATGAAAATTATTATGTTTATTATGAAATATTCTGAGGAAACATGGAAATACGAGTCTTTATTCAAGTCTCAATAATATTTAAATTAATCTACGTACGCTTTCTCCTCTTAAATTATTACTGGCATTCAAGTCTGCAAGGGCTTTTCTCGAAATGATGAGATTCCACGTAATCTTCTCCTATTATACGACACACAAAAATATATAAGATATGAATATATAAATAGTACACGTGTATGTGCCTTTTCTAATGTCCTTTGAAATGGATGAACATTAGCACGTGAGTCATATCCCGTGCAGATTATTATTCAAGGCGGAGGGGAAAAATAAGTCAGAGAGTTGTTTGTGAAGAAAATGATGTTTGCGTTTCCTGTAGGCTATTTCCATTTACATTGAGAAAATGAAAATGCTGAAACAACCGTCTACATTTTCAGCCGACGAAAAACGTTTCCATTTATTATTTATCATTTTTTTTCGTCTTTATTCCCGGGAAGCATTTTTTGCACGTTTTAATCGTTAATTTCGTCGCAGTAAACTTTGTATTACTAAATGACCCGAGATTGGACCATTTTCACTTCCTGATGAGAATATTCAAGTACAAAAAAAGAACTTGATTCTCATAATCCCGTTAAAACTTTTAATCTCAATTGAGAGAGTTTTAAACAAAAGGAGAGTCGCTTCCCTGTTTGCGCCTGGAGACTATATTTTTCTTTATGTGAGAAAATTTCATAATCCGGTCTTTCAGGGGACACTAACTGAATTTTAAAAATATTTTTTTTTACAAATTCACAATAAAACCATTCCCCGTTATTTGCCGATAGAATTTTATTATTAATCTTTAAATTACTTTATGCTAAAAAGAAAAATGATAGATGTAACTATTTCTTTAATTTACCAAAACTACCTACATTCTTATTAAATCTGTTTTTTGTTTAACATAACACATATTTTGTGATTTTATTATTATCGGAAGTTATTTACAACTCTTAAAATATAAACTTTAAACTCGCAAATTACAAACCTCTGTTTTGTATAAATTTATTTTCTTAAAAACAAAAAAAGCTTGTTTTTTATTGGCAAGGTCTCAAAATATTTTGACTTAATATCACTCTATTACTTATGAGAGGTATAAGCTTTTTAATTTTTGACAGTATCATCAAAGTTAGTTTAAATTTAGAAAAAAATATCAGTTTTGTTTTAAAATTATTTTTACGCGTTCTATTGATTAGTTAAAAATTCCAAATTATAATCAATATCAAAAAATGGATTATTCTAAGATTAAAAATAATTATTCATGTAATGCTTCATAATTTAGTTGATATGTTGGATTTTTTATCTAATCAATATAACGCGAAAACACTCTTGGCGACGTCTCACCGCAGATTGGGCTCTCATAGCATATGTCAATTGCACGTTTCACTCACACTCGGCACATTGTACCGGATACGAGCGAGAGAAAACATCGCGCGCGTTGCAACGGCAGCGAATATTGTTGTTTTTATTTTTTTCGCAATTGTATACAATGAAGGACAATAATTATTTAAATTTATATAAAAAGATCACGAAGAGTTTCTATCAAAAATGAAGAAGAAATTATTCAGTATTTTTTAAAAATTATATTTGATAACATTAATTTAATTATTATATTTTATTTATTTGTATTATATTTATTAATATTATATAATTTAAAATTATTTTAGGGAATAGAGTATAGCAAAGGGCATACAAAGAAAAATAGTAACTTAAACTTCTAAAATGATCTTAGACAGGATATTACTCGTATTGTAAAATCAATAGCTATTTATTTTAATTTAAAAATATATTAGAAATAGTATTAAAAACAATATAAACTATTTAAAAACTCTCGGAAAAATACAATTATGGATATTTTTTATGTATATATGCAAGACCGTTCAGGGACTACAAAGGATATTTCCTGTGATATATTTTCAATGCATCATTTTTGCAATATACAGGCTCTCTATTGTCGCAAATTGGTGTTCGTTTTCTTGTCCAGTATCCTTGTATACCTTTAAAGCTAGCGGAGCTCCATGGTAATATTGACCCACATCATGATTTTCAGAAGTGGGCATATTTTTCAGCAGTAAAAAAAATCTGCATTTGTTTGTGCTGGCTACAGTAAATAATTATTCGTCAGCTTTCAACGGGTTGAGCGCGTCGAGGGTACTTCAGGAAGAAGCCGCTCTGAATTTGTTCAGAGTGGCTTCACTCTCGAGTATGGAGTCCCAGTGCTGGATTACGCCGTGAAAATAATAATATTTTTGAATTTGCAGCTTTGTGATGCTGATAGTGCACTATGAGGATTCAAAGTTTCATCAAAATATATGAAATGATTCTGCGAATAAATGCAAAACGCGTTAAAAATTCGCATTTTTCACTGTTTGTTCAAACAATTTTTCGAATAAATCACATGTGAATAATGAAAAATCGCCCGAATTACGCACAATGTGGAAAATGTGCAATGATTAATCAATTGAAACCCGATAATATATCCGTTTGCAATAATTTATCGCTCACATTAAACACTGCGCTGAATTATTATTCGCGTAGAGCGTTGCCAATTATTATTACTAAAATAATTTCAGCTTTTAAACATGTTAGATACATTGAAAAGAATATATAATATATATGTTCACAGTTATTTCTTTAGGAATAAGCATATAAATAATTACAATATATACATATATACTACAAAAGTTTATTATTACTTTTATTTATGCTTTATACTATTGGCTATATACTAAAGGTCCGATGGAATCAAGCATTGCTAGCATTGAGCTGTGGCGTCGCGACGCCTCTGCCGCAGACCGCTCCGGATTAATCAGCGTCGACCTGATGTTTACTCGGCGCGGATTCTGGAGTATCACTTCAGCACAACTCGACTACATCAATGCAAAATGTATACACTAGATTGCATTATGTTCAACAATACTTTAGATTGCGGGATTACCTGCCACATATAAAAAAACTGCTGGCGCAAAGTCACCCCATCCACATCTGTAAACCCTGCTATTTCGCTGTGGTGCAGTGGGTATTGTCTTTGAGACGAGGCGTCCTTCGTCCCCCGCCGGAGATATGAGTACATATCATCCCCTGCACTCAGGCTTATATACTGGCGTCGAGCATAAAAGATGCGAAGATTCACAAAGTACACGCTTTGCATAAATCAGGAATGGGGAGAGTGGTGTAAGTGTGTGAGGAGGTGTTTGTGTACGGAGGACCAGTGTTTTTCAAACGTCAAGAAAATGGACCACGTTTAAATGAAGTATCAGTTATTCAAATTAATTTGAATATAAAGAAAAATGCGACTATGCGTTTGTGAAACTCGGACTAAATTAACCAGAGTAAAATGGTTATACGGATTACGAGATTTAGAGGATTACAGATCTCGGGATCGCTGGTTGACATATGGACAATTATGGACAAATAGTTGTATATTCTTGGATCGAATTAGCGAATTATAGAAAAATATTAGATATGTAAAAAAACAGAATTAGGTAAAGTATTATAGAAGCGATATGTAATATTTACATTTACAACATCTAAAACATTTAGATCATAAAAAAATATATTATATATCAAAATAAATTGTTAAGATAATGTGCTTGAATTTAACAATACCAGCTATGAATAATCAAAGTGAGTGGGCGGATTTCCAAGGAATAGAAATTAGAAGTATAATAGAAATTTTAAGTTTGTTAATTGATTCCTCGTAAAGTACCTTAGGGCCAGATTAACAATGATGAGTTTAATTATCTCCTATTTCCTTCCAAAAATAAAAAGTTATTACAACAACCAAACACATCTTGGCTTCGTATAATACAACATCGTTTGATCATGGTTTTTTGAATGTTGAATTTTTAATATTTATTTATAAAAAAGCCTGTGAGTTACATTAAAGTGAAATTTTAAGATCACTGGGATGAGCCATAATTATTATCTTCCAAAACAGCTATTTTTATAGCTTCGAATGTTAAGGAACGTCATAAATAAATGATAACAATTATGATATGACATCATTAGAAATATATTTAATAAAAATAAACTAAGTATCCTACGGATAAAAAAATATTTGAAAAAACAACACGTTATGATAGTTGCAGCAAATCAAAACGCATAATATCGTTTGACGAAAAAACGAAAGATTTGAATAGTGTAATAAATAAATAAATTCTTAAATGGTGTTCTATTTGCTGTAAATATTAAACAATAAACAATTGCCACATTTGTCAAAAAAATTCTCAAAGTCTAAAACGATACGTTGTATCGATTTTGGACTTTAGTTAGAGCCGATCATACGCATAGTGTCCTTGAAGTATTGGAGGCAGCAAGTAAATGCTTTCAAGTTTCAGCTTGTCCAGTGAAAAACATAGATTTAACGCACTTTCTTACATGAAACATGACCAAATTTAGTTTAAATGGAGCTGTATGGCATAAAAAATACCCAGATTAGTTGTTTTTTCACCAGTGAGTTTGGCTGCATTATCATGCTGAAAAATTACTCCTTTTCGATTGAAAAACCCTGTCAGATTTTGTTTGAGCTTGTCTAATTTTCGACAGTAAACTTCAGCAGTTCTCGTTTCATCCGGTTTAAGAAGTTCGTGGTAAATAACTTCAGTCGTATTTCACCAAACACACAAAGTAACCTCCTGAAGTGTAGAAGATGTACGTTCAATGCCATTAATGGCCAAGAGAGGGAAACTCTTTACAAAAAACCGCATACCAAGACGGCTTGGG
>JAGXCT010031115.1:0-12552 GCA_022495035.1 Philopotamus ludificatus
ATTTCTAAGGAGTCTTTAGATGCGATGGTTGCCACGATGGCTCGTCAGAGGTAGTAGTCTACATTTAGATAATAAACCTTTGCAAAGCGCTGGAGATAATTATAGCATCTAGACTTTCTGAGTTTTTTTTTTTTAAAATCAACTACGATTCGACCGACAATTTGGATTTATGCCAAGATGCTCTACGAAAGATGCCATTCACGCGATTCTCTGCTATGTTTTTGTCGATTTTCAAGGCGCTTTTGATAACGCTTGGTGGCCATACTCACAAAACTTAGGGTTTGAGGTATCCCAAGAAACTTACATTACTATTTCTGTAACGGTAGCGTAATTATTCAAGCCGGATGCTCGGTACTTCGTCGACTAACTTCAATTGGAAGCTCGCAAGGGTCTGTGTTGGAACCTTTGTTGTGGAATGTCCTATGTAACATGATTTTACCGATGGACTGTCACATTATTGCGTATGCTGATGACATTACCTTGGTTGTCGAGGCTGGCTCTCGAGTCTTGCTGGAGAGCAAAACCATTTCAGAATGGGGCTAAACCAATCAGCACCCATTCGCTCCAAACAAGACTGAAGCAATCCTCCTCAAGGATCGACTCAGTTCTTCACGCTCTCATCTTTTTTCTTTTAATAAAAAGAAAGTTCGAACGTCATAATCATTCTACTACCTGAGTATATAAATCACGATTATAGGGTACATAGCTGGATGCTAGGAGCATCGCTGTTCATTGTCATATGTAAATATAATTCTTTTATCGGGGTAGCGCCCACCCCTCCTTAATCTCACTGGCGCTTATCGCACATCTTCAACAGCTTGATCAGTGGCAGGAGAGGTCGGATTTTTATACCTACAGAATATCTATCTCTTCTTTCGCGATATCATAGCCAGGCTGAATTATAGTTGGTTCTTCCCAGATCTCTGGGTCAGTCAATTCCTGACTGGCCACGGTAATTTCAAGGCTAAACTTTAAGAGCTTAATCTTATAGCATTGCTGGTGTGGGTGGGTCTGTCAGGATTACAGTCACGTTCTGTGGTCCTGTCCATACCTGGATGTGTCAAGACTTACTCTATACTGTCCGATGTGGCATTTCTCCTGGTGAAGGGCCTTATCGGATACATGGACCTGTTCAGCAGTGTGTTTTGTTACAGGGCATTTGCTTGCTTTGTGTCGATTTTCGGAGAGTTGTGCAAAGCTTCTTTCCCTCACCTTTCTCCCCTTTCTTAAGAAATTTTAGTATTATTTTTTAACATCATGCGTTTCAAGAACCGAAATCTGCTTTTGTTGAACCGATTGAACCGACCCCAAGCCGGTATATGTGGTATGGGGGCAAGGGATGGAACTGTGTCGGACCGGTCTGACACAGCTTCATCCTGGTTACAAAATTACATTTTTATTAGTGTAAAATATTTTTTTTATAAATCGCCCGAGTTCACACGATATTCGCTCTTATTTAAAGTGAATATTTTTCCGTCACATAATATATATATTCGCATACAATATACATACATATGATATATATTTTTGTGACGGTAGTAATATATCTGATTCTGGGAGTCTGAATCCATTTTTATGAATATATCATTCTCGCACGTGGATAACGGAATCCCACGGGTTCCGGTTTACATTGCAAAATCGTTCAGGAAAAATCTGAGACTTGCACACGGAGAATAATCCGTTTTGCAGTAAGTCAATATTTCAATACGAAAATATGGCCAAAACTCGACAACAGACAATTGAATAGAACTGAAAAATAACCGCATAAGCGGCAATTAATATAAAATATGCTGAAAAAAACGGCCGTATCACTGTTCGATATGAAAAATTTCCGCGAATAATATATATAAATACATTTACGTGGGCTTGATGCGGATTTGATTTTACCGTGAAAAAAAAATGAGAACAGAAATAAACTACCGAGAGAACAAAGAGAAAATTTAGGATACATATATTCCTAAAAAATAAATCGCATTGTATTCAAATCCGTCAAAAATAATATTATACATAATTTATATAAAAAAAATTCAATTGTTCCTAAAATAATTATCGCACTGTGACTCGTTGACAAAAAAGGTGTGTTTTTTTACACATTTGTAGGCTTTTTTTAATTAAAATATTACAAATTTTGAGCGCAATAAACAACACTCAAAGGGGATATTATTTTGAATTATTTCTACTAAAAGGCTTTTATGGTAACAGTGTTTAATCTCTTTGGGTTTATAAATAAAGGTAACAAAAGACATTAAACGGGTTTTGCGTAATTTAACCCCGTGAGTACTTATCTGTATTCGTTGTTTATTGACCCCATTATCAGAAGATGCAAGTGTTATGGCTTCGCACGGACACCTGTTTCGCATATCGGAAATATTGACAAATATATAAAAATATATTTTTAAACGACATTAGTCATACTATTTTTTATTATTATTTAGTTAGGCATAGGTTTAATTAAAGAAATGGGTAGGTGAAAATTATTCAAAGTAAAAATATGAATAACTTATTAAATCGTTCCAAATAATTATGTATAAATACTAAGATTGGTTCTAAAACTTTGTATAAAAAAAATAATTAATAAATACAATCAAATTAAACCAAATTATTATTAACATATATAATATTGAATTCCATTGTGGGGTTATAGGGTCTGTAAAATATAAGTTGCTAAGGGCGTCACATTTTTTTCTAAGGGCATTGTCCATTTAAATTATTTGTTACTTTTACTATTAGTAAAAGTATATTTTTTTCGAACGATAATATATGGTTTTCGCTCTTGGTTTATATTTTTGAGAGTTCCATAATTTATTAAATTACTTTAAAACATTAGGCAAGATCAAAATTAGGGATTTCTTTAGAAAATAGTTTTCTAGGTGATTTTTTTAAAATGTTTTGGGTAGTTTCTCTACTTCCGATACTACAATTTTTATAATATAACCTTATTTTATGATTATATTTTTATTTAAATATAATCTGAACATAGTAGTTTTAAGAATTTGTTCGATTTCAATCATGTCATTAGGATTTTATAGGATAGAGAGATTTTAACCCATTCCTATCTGTATTTTTATATAAAAGCTTATGGATATTATAGATAATTTGAGTAGTGGTTTTGTCATTTTAATCCACCAAACAATAATAAGTAAAAAAAACTATAATAAACAGTATGAGCATATTCTTCTACTTATAAATATTGTGTTTTTCTCAAATTTTCTTAAGGACATCGTATTTTTATTTTATTTTTAGGAACACTACATAAACTAAGTTCAATATGAAATTAATAATAATTATAATAATATTAATAATAATTAATGATTGTGTAAGTCAACCGCGACTGAGCAAAGTTAGCGACTGAATAGTTTAACCTTTTCTACTAAAGTGGGCCAGACGTATTGGCCCAAAAGATTTATTTTGTAAACAACTTGAACCAATTTTTGTCTTTTTTTTAATCGGATAGGAGATCAAACCTTATAGATGGTTTTTATTCATTTTTCTAATGAACATCTCTTTTAATAAACTTGTAAAAAAAATATAATGAGAGTAACTCGAGAAGATTCGACTAAAAGTGGACAAAGTAGAAAATATTAACTTTTCGGTGAAGCCTATGAATTCTAGGAAATCTTTTAGGCATCGCAATTTAGACAGAATGGGTTGGTCAAAGCTTTTAAATTTTCTGTAATGCCATGTATTTAACGTCAAATAAAATTAAAAACAAAATGGAATATTTAAAAGGTAAGCCGAAAAGTAATGACAATTTTTTTAAGCATGAAAAAAAATACTCTATCTTTCTCCAGAGTTTGGGTAGTTTTTAGATTCTTCTCTTGTAAAATTATTGAATGAATACGTCTTCTACTGAGAAAAGTTTTACTTCTTTTAAGAGCAATATCTGGTAAATAAGTTGAATGCTGTAGAATGTCTAAATCTAGCTCCCTGAATTTTTCTTGTGTGATAGTTACTACTTGTGGTCTTACGTTATCTTATTTTACTGATATATCTTTATTATTTACCAAAACTAATCGTTCTTTTTAACTGTTTTCCAACAATACAACCCACCAAATATCCTACCAATTACAAAAAAATCTTTTTCTAAAGTCTCTAAAAAAGTTAATGATGGTCAAGGGGTTGAAACTAGTAATTGAATTAAATAATGTCATTGTTTTTTTTCCCTTTGGGTTGATGTACAGCATCCACTTTTCATCACTAGTAATAATCCCTCTTAGAAAGGATTCGGTCTAATACTTAGAAAGGAGCGACGAACAGATGGATGGTTATCCCTGGCACTGTTAGAGAAATTTCATGAGGGATCCGAACTTTGTGTCTATTTTTTACCGATCCTTTTCATATGGTCTTGTACTCTTACACAGAGACAGAGATTTTGTGACTCTGAGGGTCAGATTCCATCAATGAATTTAAAGCGCCATCATCTAGTTTTAGATCAAGTTCTTTTTTATTTTAGTTTGTTATTTATTCTAATCTTTTTTAATTACTTTTATTAATTTCGCAGATGATCTTATGAAGGTTTTTTTGGTTTCAATCCTCTATTTAATAAAAATGACATAAAAAATCGTAAATGGATCTTCTCAATCTCTGAACTTGATATTTTTACTAAGGATATAAAAAATAGAACCTGTAGACTACAAATACATCTTTAAAATGAGACCAAATTATACTTGTTTACTGATGTAAAAACGCCACAACAAAAAAATGTCATTACCTTTCGGTTTACTTAGGAAAAAAATGTCAGATTTTTTTTTAAAAAATAATTGCATTACAATTTAAAATATTTACACGATAAATAAATTTAATAAAATCTGAACAATGCCCTATTGCTTTCACAAAATGGATATAGCCTCTATACCATATGACACATTGGGGTTATCTTGGCTAGGGGCGGGTCAAGTGCCCTAGAGGTGCAGGTGCACGACACAATTCATCACACTGGGGGTCAGCCCTGGCCACACGTGAAATATTTCATTTCGCCGCCCTTAGCGACACAGCCCTTAGCGAAATATTATTTTTTCCCTACCCCACTCCTCACTCTTCCTTAGCCAAAAATTGAAAAAGCTGCGAGATTTCCCACGGACTCGAGGCTTTTGATAAGATTTTCTCTTTTGTTTTTCCGATTTTCCATTCACCCTTTATTGTGTTCCGGCCACCTCTTCTCCTCACCCGCCTTCACCCTTCCTCTTTCGCACCATATTTCCGTATACCAAAGAGCACTTTGGCAAATTTCATCATTCCGCGGAAGGGTGAATAAAAAGCTTCAAATTTGTATCCAATTGACTTGGGCGGAGATTAAAGTGGGGCAACGCGTCAAACGCAATCAAAATGATACCGAAAAATATATCGGAAAACATTTGAGAAGCTTCGCGAGATCGTATTCATATAATAATAATAAAAGAAGACTCACCAGGTAGTATTTTATCTCGCATCGTCCACACCAGTCTCGGGATGGGTCTTCCTCCGGTGACCACGCACTCCAGCTTCAAATCGGTACCTTCGGCGTACGGTCCCAGGGTAGTCCCGTTTTCAACAGTGGTGCCACTGCCATCTGCCACCCTGATCGACGTCGGTTTCACTGAAAATTAATGAAACGAATTAATATTATAATATGCCAAAGCATAAATTATCAAAGAGCGAACGGTTCGCAATAAAGGATGTCGCAAAAAAAATATATTCATCCAGACAGAGTGGAATTCCTGCGAGGAATTGCAAAGGACTCGACAATTGATATTTTTTTTTTTCTTTAAAACATTCCGTAACAATGGTCGCTTGATTTAAGGAAGACTGTTATCAATGGGTCGCCCATAGACTGAAAGCTTTCCACGCAAAAAATATAATATTTATCGCCATAATATTTATTTAATAATTAATAAAATGTTTTCAGGATACAATGTCTGATCCAATCCCGGATTTTTAGTTCAAAACTATTCGGTTTAGTGCATCCGGCCATATTCCCCGACGCCGTGAAAGTTTGCTGTGTCAATATCCATCTCCGGGCACGATTCAATCACATTCCGGGAACAAATGTGATCCAGAGTAATTTACACTGTACTTAAGTTACATGGTTGCAAACTGTTGCAAAAATTCCGTTGGTTAATTTTAAAATACAGCTGAAAGAGTCGGCGAACGGAAAGATAATTGGTGGAAAACGGATGTTTTCTTTTTCAGATCACGTCCGTCAGATGAAAACAACGTAATTGGACAAAGAAAGAAAAAAACTCGCGACAAAATAAAAATAGTTAGCTTATTTTCCGATTACAGAGATAAATAAAATAATTATTTTATTTATCTCTGTAATCGGAAAATAAGCTAACTATTTTTATTTTGTCGCGAGTTTTTTTCTTTCTTTGTCCAATTACGTTGTTTTCATCTGACGGACGTGATCTGAAAAAGAAAACATCCGTTTTCCACCAATTATCTTTCCGTTCGCCGACTCTTTCAGCTGTATTTTAAAATTAACCAACGGAATTTTTGCAACAGTTTGCAACCATGTAACTTAAGTACAGTGTAAATTACTCTGGATCACATTTGTTCCCGGAATGTGATTGAATCGTGCCCGGAGATGGATATTGACACAGCAAACTTTCACGGCGTCGGGGAATATGGCCGGATGCACTAAACCGAATAGTTTTGAACTAAAAATCCGGGATTGGATCAGACATTGTATCCTGAAAACATTTTATTAATTATTAAATAAATATTATGGCGATAAATATTATATTTTTTGCGTGGAAAGCTTTCAGTCTATGGGCGACCCATTGATAACAGTCTTCCTTAAATCAAGCGACCATTGTTACGGAATGTTTTAAAGAAAAAAAAAAATATCAATTGTCGAGTCCTTTGCAATTCCTCGCAGGAATTCCACTCTGTCTGGATGAATATATTTTTTTTGCGACATCCTTTATTGCGAACCGTTCGCTCTTTGATAATTTATGCTTTGGCATATTATAATATTAATTCGTTTCATTAATTTTCAGTGAAACCGACGTCGATCAGGGTGGCAGATGGCAGTGGCACCACTGTTGAAAACGGGACTACCCTGGGACCGTACGCCGAAGGTACCGATTTGAAGCTGGAGTGCGTGGTCACCGGAGGAAGACCCATCCCGAGACTGGTGTGGACGATGCGAGATAAAATACTACCTGGTGAGTCTTCTTTTATTATTATTATATGAATACGATCTCGCGAAGCTTCTCAAATGTTTTCCGATATATTTTTCGGTATCATTTTGATTGCGTTTGACGCGTTGCCCCACTTTAATCTCCGCCCAAGTCAATTGGATACAAATTTGAAGCTTTTTATTCACCCTTCCGCGGAATGATGAAATTTGCCAAAGTGCTCTTTGGTATACGGAAATATGGTGCGAAAGAGGAAGGGTGAAGGCGGGTGAGGAGAAGAGGTGGCCGGAACACAATAAAGGGTGAATGGAAAATCGGAAAAACAAAAGAGAAAATCTTATCAAAAGCCTCGAGTCCGTGGGAAATCTCGCAGCTTTTTCAATTTTTGGCTAAGGAAGAGTGAGGAGTGGGGTAGGGAAAAAATAATATTTCGCTAAGGGCTGTGTCGCTAAGGGCGGCGAAATGAAATATTTCACGTGTGGCCAGGGCTGACCCCCAGTGTGATGAATTGTGTCGTGCACCTGCACCTCTAGGGCACTTGACCCGCCCCTAGCCAAGATAACCCCAATGTGTCATATGGTATAGAGGCTATATCCATTTTGTGAAAGCAATAGGGCATTGTTCAGATTTTATTAAATTTATTTATCGTGTAAATATTTTAAATTGTAATGCAATTATTTTTTAAAAAAAAATCTGACATTTTTTTCCTAAGTAAACCGAAAGGTAATGACATTTTTTTGTTGTGGCGTTTTTACATCAGTAAACAAGTATAATTTGGTCTCATTTTAAAGATGTATTTGTAGTCTACAGGTTCTATTTTTTATATCCTTAGTAAAAATATCAAGTTCAGAGATTGAGAAGATCCATTTACGATTTTTTATGTCATTTTTATTAAATAGAGGATTGAAACCAAAAAAACCTTCATAAGATCATCTGCGAAATTAATAAAAGTAATTAAAAAAGATTAGAATAAATAACAAACTAAAATAAAAAAGAACTTGATCTAAAACTAGATGATGGCGCTTTAAATTCATTGATGGAATCTGACCCTCAGAGTCACAAAATCTCTGTCTCTGTGTAAGAGTACAAGACCATATGAAAAGGATCGGTAAAAAATAGACACAAAGTTCGGATCCCTCATGAAATTTCTCTAACAGTGCCAGGGATAACCATCCATCTGTTCGTCGCTCCTTTCTAAGTATTAGACCGAATCCTTTCTAAGAGGGATTATTACTAGTGATGAAAAGTGGATGCTGTACATCAACCCAAAGGGAAAAAAAACAATGACATTATTTAATTCAATTACTAGTTTCAACCCCTTGACCATCATTAACTTTTTTAGAGACTTTAGAAAAAGATTTTTTTGTAATTGGTAGGATATTTGGTGGGTTGTATTGTTGGAAAACAGTTAAAAAGAACGATTAGTTTTGGTAAATAATAAAGATATATCAGTAAAATAAGATAACGTAAGACCACAAGTAGTAACTATCACACAAGAAAAATTCAGGGAGCTAGATTTAGACATTCTACAGCATTCAACTTATTTACCAGATATTGCTCTTAAAAGAAGTAAAACTTTTCTCAGTAGAAGACGTATTCATTCAATAATTTTACAAGAGAAGAATCTAAAAACTACCCAAACTCTGGAGAAAGATAGAGTATTTTTTTTCATGCTTAAAAAAATTGTCATTACTTTTCGGCTTACCTTTTAAATATTCCATTTTGTTTTTAATTTTATTTGACGTTAAATACATGGCATTACAGAAAATTTAAAAGCTTTGACCAACCCATTCTGTCTAAATTGCGATGCCTAAAAGATTTCCTAGAATTCATAGGCTTCACCGAAAAGTTAATATTTTCTACTTTGTCCACTTTTAGTCGAATCTTCTCGAGTTACTCTCATTATATTTTTTTTACAAGTTTATTAAAAGAGATGTTCATTAGAAAAATGAATAAAAACCATCTATAAGGTTTGATCTCCTATCCGATTAAAAAAAAGACAAAAATTGGTTCAAGTTGTTTACAAAATAAATCTTTTGGGCCAATACGTCTGGCCCACTTTAGTAGAAAAGGTTAAACTATTCAGTCGCTAACTTTGCTCAGTCGCGGTTGACTTACACAATCATTAATTATTATTAATATTATTATAATTATTATTAATTTCATATTGAACTTAGTTTATGTAGTGTTCCTAAAAATAAAATAAAAATACGATGTCCTTAAGAAAATTTGAGAAAAACACAATATTTATAAGTAGAAGAATATGCTCATACTGTTTATTATAGTTTTTTTTACTTATTATTGTTTGGTGGATTAAAATGACAAAACCACTACTCAAATTATCTATAATATCCATAAGCTTTTATATAAAAATACAGATAGGAATGGGTTAAAATCTCTCTATCCTATAAAATCCTAATGACATGATTGAAATCGAACAAATTCTTAAAACTACTATGTTCAGATTATATTTAAATAAAAATATAATCATAAAATAAGGTTATATTATAAAAATTGTAGTATCGGAAGTAGAGAAACTACCCAAAACATTTTAAAAAAATCACCTAGAAAACTATTTTCTAAAGAAATCCCTAATTTTGATCTTGCCTAATGTTTTAAAGTAATTTAATAAATTATGGAACTCTCAAAAATATAAACCAAGAGCGAAAACCATATATTATCGTTCGAAAAAAATATACTTTTACTAATAGTAAAAGTAACAAATAATTTAAATGGACAATGCCCTTAGAAAAAAATGTGACGCCCTTAGCAACTTATATTTTACAGACCCTATAACCCCACAATGGAATTCAATATTATATATGTTAATAATAATTTGGTTTAATTTGATTGTATTTATTAATTATTTTTTTTATACAAAGTTTTAGAACCAATCTTAGTATTTATACATAATTATTTGGAACGATTTAATAAGTTATTCATATTTTTACTTTGAATAATTTTCACCTACCCATTTCTTTAATTAAACCTATGCCTAACTAAATAATAATAAAAAATAGTATGACTAATGTCGTTTAAAAATATATTTTTATATATTTGTCAATATTTCCGATATGCGAAACAGGTGTCCGTGCGAAGCCATAACACTTGCATCTTCTGATAATGGGGTCAATAAACAACGAATACAGATAAGTACTCACGGGGTTAAATTACGCAAAACCCGTTTAATGTCTTTTGTTACCTTTATTTATAAACCCAAAGAGATTAAACACTGTTACCATAAAAGCCTTTTAGTAGAAATAATTCAAAATAATATCCCCTTTGAGTGTTGTTTATTGCGCTCAAAATTTGTAATATTTTAATTAAAAAAAGCCTACAAATGTGTAAAAAAACACACCTTTTTTGTCAACGAGTCACAGTGCGATAATTATTTTAGGAACAATTGAATTTTTTTTATATAAATTATGTATAATATTATTTTTGACGGATTTGAATACAATGCGATTTATTTTTTAGGAATATATGTATCCTAAATTTTCTCTTTGTTCTCTCGGTAGTTTATTTCTGTTCTCATTTTTTTTTCACGGTAAAATCAAATCCGCATCAAGCCCACGTAAATGTATTTATATATATTATTCGCGGAAATTTTTCATATCGAACAGTGATACGGCCGTTTTTTTCAGCATATTTTATATTAATTGCCGCTTATGCGGTTATTTTTCAGTTCTATTCAATTGTCTGTTGTCGAGTTTTGGCCATATTTTCGTATTGAAATATTGACTTACTGCAAAACGGATTATTCTCCGTGTGCAAGTCTCAGATTTTTCCTGAACGATTTTGCAATGTAAACCGGAACCCGTGGGATTCCGTTATCCACGTGCGAGAATGATATATTCATAAAAATGGATTCAGACTCCCAGAATCAGATATATTACTACCGTCACAAAAATATATATCATATGTATGTATATTGTATGCGAATATATATATTATGTGACGGAAAAATATTCACTTTAAATAAGAGCGAATATCGTGTGAACTCGGGCGATTTATAAAAAAAATATTTTACACTAATAAAAATGTAATTTTGTAACCAGGATGAAGCTGTGTCAGACCGGTCCGACACAGTTCCATCCCTTGCCCCCATACCACATATACCGGCTTGGGGTCGGTTCAATCGGTTCAACAAAAGCAGATTTCGGTTCTTGAAACGCATGATGTTAAAAAATAATACTAAAATTTCTTAAGAAAGGGGAGAAAGGTGAGGGAAAGAAGCTTTGCACAACTCTCCGAAAATCGACACAAAGCAAGCAAATGCCCTGTAACAAAACACACTGCTGAACAGGTCCATGTATCCGATAAGGCCCTTCACCAGGAGAAATGCCACATCGGACAGTATAGAGTAAGTCTTGACACATCCAGGTATGGACAGGACCACAGAACGTGACTGTAATCCTGACAGACCCACCCACACCAGCAATGCTATAAGATTAAGCTCTTAAAGTTTAGCCTTGAAATTACCGTGGCCAGTCAGGAATTGACTGACCCAGAGATCTGGGAAGAACCAACTATAATTCAGCCTGGCTATGATATCGCGAAAGAAGAGATAGATATTCTGTAGGTATAAAAATCCGACCTCTCCTGCCACTGATCAAGCTGTTGAAGATGTGCGATAAGCGCCAGTGAGATTAAGGAGGGGTGGGCGCTACCCCGATAAAAGAATTATATTTACATATGACAATGAACAGCGATGCTCCTAGCATCCAGCTATGTACCCTATAATCGTGATTTATATACTCAGGTAGTAGAATGATTATGACGTTCGAACTTTCTTTTTATTAAAAGAAAAAAGATGAGAGCGTGAAGAACTGAGTCGATCCTTGAGGAGGATTGCTTCAGTCTTGTTTGGAGCGAATGGGTGCTGATTGGTTTAGCCCCATTCTGAAATGGTTTTGCTCTCCAGCAAGACTCGAGAGCCAGCCTCGACAACCAAGGTAATGTCATCAGCATACGCAATAATGTGACAGTCCATCGGTAAAATCATGTTACATAGGACATTCCACAACAAAGGTTCCAACACAGACCCTTGCGAGCTTCCAATTGAAGTTAGTCGACGAAGTACCGAGCATCCGGCTTGAATAATTACGCTACCGTTACAGAAATAGTAATGTAAGTTTCTTGGGATACCTCAAACCCTAAGTTTTGTGAGTATGGCCACCAAGCGTTATCAAAAGCGCCTTGAAAATCGACAAAAACATAGCAGAGAATCGCGTGAATGGCATCTTTCGTAGAGCATCTTGGCATAAATCCAAATTGTCGGTCGAATCGTAGTTGATTTTAAAAAAAAAAAACTCAGAAAGTCTAGATGCTATAATTATCTCCAGCGCTTTGCAAAGGTTTATTATCTAAATGTAGACTACTACCTCTGACGAGCCATCGTGGCAACCATCGCATCTAAAGACTCCTTAGAAAT
>JAGXCT010031116.1:0-12282 GCA_022495035.1 Philopotamus ludificatus
ATCTCTGATTTCCGATATATAATAGTGATCCAATATTTTTTTACATTACCGCATAATCCCTTGCTGTAGATAGTATTAGCCATTTATAATACAACATAAATAATATTATATAAAAAATACGTCACACGGGTGGCTAGCGTTGAGATAAAAAAGTTGGTATTTCATTCCATATCCGTGGCTCAAAGTTTCGCCAGAGCTTAGCATCGCTCCGGGGCGTTGAGGTCGGCGAAATGTGTACGCCGGGTCAGTATACAGCCTCACGGTCCGAAAAACCGAAGCTTAGAGTAATTGGTGAAAGCTCAAACTAAGCCTGTTAGCCGGATGAAGCAGAGCCAATGTTCTCAGACTTTCGATGAAAAACATATTTCCAGAGCTAAGTGGATTAGTTGAGATACATGGGCGTGTTCAGCGGCGATGAATGATTCGTCTTTGGCGCAAACCGAATCGCGTGGCCGACACACGATCGTCGATCTTATATCAACTGACAATTACGCTGAAAACCCGCTAAAGCTCAGTACAATATCCGACATCTATAATGATTACGTCCCCTGTGAAGTGCCTGGCGACAGGGGGGTGTATGGGCGCAGTCAAAAGGATTTGGCACTAACTCAATCAAGTGAGGCACCGTGGATCAAGCAAGGCGGAAAACCGGTCACTTGAGGGTCTTCACGTGAAAATCAACAAAACGCTGAATGGTCTCGGAGGTCGAAGTACATGCGCCACAGTGCAAAGCGCCCCCACGTCTTCAATTCTTTTCTATGACTTGCGGTTAATGGATATTTGCTCAGGTGTACAGAAAACATGAGTGCTTGAAATGTTTCAGTAAACGAGATCGTCGAAAAGATCTTCATGGGGTGATACGACGGGTATTGTATCCAACTTTATATATAATTATATTATTACAATATAATATGTCAACAACATATCGAAAGAAACTGAACACTAAAGGTAGATGATATTCAAGTTTTTACAGAATTATACTATATGAGATCCTATCTTTGTTAACATCTATCTGTAAAACGAGGGGATTACGAACAGGATATTTATTTTTAATATTTTTGGGGATAACAAATCATACCATCAGACTGGCTAAAATCAACATTCATAACAATACCAATAAAAATTAAACACAAAGGAATGCAATTAACATAACATGACGAGTTTAATTAGCCATGTCTTATAAAAATCTTCTTAATAAATATAATTCATGAAAGAACTTACCCAAAAATTGAAAAAGACATTGGTGTGGCTCAGTTAGGCTTTCGAAAATGCCTGTAAACCATAGATGCTTGTTTCAGCCTTTAGATTTTGTCAATGTCAATGTGTAAAAACTCATTGTTGGAAAAACTTTACAGATGACTCAACTTGCCATAGATTTATTTCCAGTAGAAAAATAAATCGAAATACTACTTCTATTCTAGCATTGCCCCAAAAGTTCTTGAACTTTTGACTTTTAATACAGTAAACACTTTAGCTCGATTTTTAAAAATACAATTTTAAATTTATTCTTGCAGAATCGGCTTCAACTAAATTGCAATACTTTTCGGTATCTAAAATAATTTATTTATATTAAATTGTAACCTTATGAACTCCATGGGCCAGACGTATTGGCTCAATTTTTTTTAGCAAAGAACTTGAACCCAGTTCTTTTATTTAATTTAAAAAAAATAATGCCTTTTTTTAATCGGATAACAGAATAACTCATAGATTTGACTAAAAGTGGACAGAGTGAAAAGGGTTAATAATAATTTCAACATCGAACGACATCGGAACGAAATATTATTAATAATAAATTCTCATAAAAACTTAATGTTAAAAAATAATAAATTGATTAATAATATTATTATCATTGAATCGTGACTTAATCACTCGAACGCCTCAATGCGAAACCCTTCGCACACCTCTGCGAGGGATCAAAGGGGCGTTTCAACACCTCCGTGCCACTCGAAGATTTTGGGCACAATTTAAATATGCAAATACAGACTAAAGATTGTTTTGGGCACTAAGAAAACCACCCGTGCTCAAATAATGTATCATCTATCCGCACACAATGCCGTACTGATTGGCCATTAGGGGCATAGCCCCATTTCACGGTCGGAAAATCGGCTCCAATCCAATAATTGATACTTGAAACTTGACGCACACATACATATTGTGTACATACTGTACCAAAATTACTGGTAAATTTTGCAGAGCTGGATTACAAAGGGGGAGCATCGCCCCTGGGCATCTCGCCCGGTCATTATGGATTACGTCTTCGGATCAAACAGGCACAATGAACGCAAATTTGGGACAACGCACACGAATGTCTTTGTAGCCAAGGTAACCACCGGTGGGGTCAAAACTTTGCCTAATAAGATGGTAAGTAGAATTACCTAGGCAGCCGCTTGCAAATTGCCTAATATCGCCCATAATAATAACCTTTTGAAGGCAAAGCCCTTCGAATCGGATCGTCTTTCATCGGTGTAGAATAATAGAATGTGCACATTTTTTAGAAAATTTTCATGAAAGAATATCTGTCGATAAATTGAGATGAAAGCATTCTTTTTTATACCCCAAGGGACGCTGGAGATATTAAAATATTGAATGGAACTCTTTATGACCCCATCTTATTATTGAAGGATTTATAAAATCAATGAAATATATCATATTCTAAGACTGTATTTTATGAAGCAGTTTTAAAGAAAATATTTTTAGCAAAATCAATAGAAGTACATTATTATTACAATGATATTATTTGGAATAAATCTCGACTAAAATGTAACGATGCAAACGTTCAGCCATGTAATAAAATCGTCAATGCTAATGTAACTGTCCGCATCTCGAGCATGATGAATAGCGCACAATGCAAATTTATTCTCGCACTAAAATAACCATTAGTCAAATTAAAATTAGTAATTACTCACCCCTCCTAATCGCGAACAATGAACAAAACTCGATACAACGAACAATTATTAAAATAATACATTGTGTCGAGGTTCTCACGTTTATGAGAAATGTCCAGCAATTCATTTGGCGACACAGTAATCATTACGATTTTTTGCAACCCTTTTGTTGCGTTTTTTTGTTATAAGATATGCAACAGGGACACCCCGGTATGACCGTGTGCATTCAATCCGGAATAGCGGCACCGGAAGTGACCGCGATTTTCGGCGTCGCAGGAAGTCGTCTCCTGTCAATTGATAAAAATGTGCAGATTGAGTCCTCGAGAGATTGATGACCGGGCGAAGGGTCCGTGAACCATAAAATATGAATCAATCATCAGGTATTTAGGGGCGAGAGGACGGAAGTGCTACGTAGTATATCATTTTTTTCGACATGTATTAAACACATATGTACATAAATCTGTTATATAGTATTATTTCGTTTGTATATTGTACATATGTTTAAAAAAATATAATAAAAAGGCTAAAAAAATATTTTCTGTTTTTATATTTAATTTTTAGTCAAAGCGAAATAAAAAAACGATTTTTATTATTTTATTTTTTACTATACAAATATCAACATTTGTATGAATATGTGATGATGTACTGTTCCAGGTTTGTATTATTGTTTGCCATTGATCGAATAAATTTAATTTTTGCACGGATTTTTATGTTTGCGAAATATTCGTGCAAGAATTCAATTTATATATTAAAAAAAATCTAAAAAAATAATGATTCAAAAATGGGAATCTTCATCGAAACTTTCAGAAGAATATGGAGTTGGTACCAAAACTATTCGTAATCGTATCTGTAACTCACAAAATCAAACTTGTGATGAATGGAAAAGCTAAAACAACCAATAGCAATTAAGAAATCCTATTGTTGATTATAACGCACGGATGGAAAAAGGATCTTTGAAGATTGGTTAAAAACCATATGGATTTTTTAAAAAGTAATAGGTTACTACAGAAAGCAGTACTGTTATTAGATAATGCTACTACTCATCCAAATAAATTAAAAACAAACATTGGCCTTATGCTTACAATTTTTTGACCTAATGACGACTTGATAAATGCAATACAAAAAGTAACTCAACATTACCATAAAATTAAATTAAACTAAACTTAAAGTATCTGTAACTAACCAAAGTGTATCTGTAACAACTAAAATTAAATTAAACACTCGTTTGATCGTGAAGAAAATTGTTGCCAGATGTAGAAAGATATTTTTTTCGATTCTAACGAGCGCAAAACAAGTGAAATATTTCAAATATTTAGGCTAATCGCAAATTTAAAAAGCTTTGAAAAAGTCGACAAAGAAAACAACAGGTGGTTAGAAAAGAATTCATGGATTCCTGGTTCTAAGTATAAAGGGATTAACGGATTAGTAATCACAACCCAGCACTGACTACTGTGGACATTTTATTGTGGAGTACATCGACCAATTGGGATTCGAATATAATAATATAATTAGAAAATTACTAAAAGACCCTCGTAAGCAAACCAAAATCACCGATTTTCTTAATAAATGTTAACCAAGTTAAAATAAAAAAATAGTATAGAATTGTATATGTAATTGTATTTCAAACGAAGTAAAAATTAATAGTTCGTATTGTGTGTTATTGTTAATTATCAATTTAAAATTATTAATTATACGTACATAAAGTGTTAAATGAAATTAAACTTTTTCAATAAATACTACCAGTAAATAAATTTTAAAAAATATTAAACTTTAGTAATCAAAAACTGAATTTATTTATATGAATGAATTTGGAAACTACTACTACTACTAACTATAAATTATTCTAACTAATATTGTAGTGCTTAATTAATAAAATCAATGAATAATGTAGCTAGAATAAAAGTCATCCTTCGTCACAAATTTTTGACATAAGTTCTATAGACAAATATAAAAGGGAATTTTAATAAAACGTTATTTACTTGAATTGCGATTTTAAAATCCCTCGACATTATCAAATGCACATAGATCACGCAATGTAATAGTTATGACTGGACAATTTTGAAATAAATCTTCCATATTGGGCGTATCAACCATGGTATTGTGATAGTACGCTGAAAACCCTCATTGCACAATACCTAATGAGGCAAATATAAAAAGCATAACTCAAATCCACGATTATTCGGCGCTGACCGTTTGACAAGCACAAAGCCAAAAGAACGCGCCGCGTATAAAGCAACCGGATCAACAAAAAGGAAAAGAGAAAATGGAAGGGAACCAAACGAAATAATATCATATTTCATTTCTTTATTTGTATTATACGTCGTATACGCCCGTTTTGTAGACAAGTCCTAGACAAAGTTTCTACGAGTGGAATAAAGGGAAACGTCAGTGGGTTTCGTTATGTTCCTACAAACAATAACGCTTCCGACTGGACAAACCTTTTATTCCGTGCGCGAGGGAGCGGGACTCGCGGGGACTCATTCCCCGTGTCCCCATGAATGCAATTATTTCGATTATTTCATATCAAAGGAGTTGCATTCTTTGCCGAATTTCTCAAGCTTGTAACGCGATATCTAACGTCCAGCTGAGATTAGCCATTGTCGTCGCCTAATTATACACCGTGATGTATTTCTATTTTTTGTGATTCCTTCTATTCTGACTGAAATAAACCGGAATTTCCTTCCCCAATAATACATCATCTCGAATAGTTATTCTGGAGTCAGATGACAATGAAATTTATGCATTTTGAACGACTTCATTTAGATATTGAGCACAATATATTGTACATTTATATGCAACGCAAAAACTAGTTTTTATAAAACGTATTTATTTTAATTGGTGTCTTAGCCTGTAGGTAACAAGCAATCTGCTATCATAATGCAAGTTGTCCGCGACTGATCTAAGTTAGTACTCGGATAGATTAGCCTTCTGACGAAATCTATGAATTCTAGGGATTCTTTGTGACACTGTCCAGGGGGTAATATGAGTGCGAAAGACCCCCCAATCTTTAAAATGTTTATTAAGCCTTTATATGGCGCTTTGATTTTTTTTCTGTCATGCTATTCATTCATCATCAAATGGTAAAATAATAAATATATAGAAATAATTTGATAGAAAGTGGTTTCATAACTGATAACATTGTCATATAAAACAGTCATAAATTCGCAAACCCTGCCAAATCAAATAGCAATGATAGTTTTGATGAAATAAGTTTCCAAAAAGAGTTGTGATTTTAAATTGATAATTTTAATTAAAACGAAACATTTTAAAATGATTTTTCTTCATCGTGTTAATTTTTTTCATTAAATGTGTTCATCGATTAAATTTCTAACGAAAAATAAATAAATAAGAATAGTGAATACAGTTTTAAAACATGTATTAATTTCTGTATGATTTTTTTCATATTAAAATGTGTTTTTTATTTTAAAAAGCTTGGTATTGTTTTAATAATTATTAAAAAATCTAATGTAGCTTTTTTCATTGTCTGTTGATTGCAAATTCGCGTAAATCGTGGCATGGAACACGTATAAAAATGGAAGATAGGTTACATAGAATAAAAATGCGCGTAAATTGAGACCTAGAACTCCATACGAAATTGATGTATGGGTAACAAAAAAAGCACGTAAAACGAATAAACAATTAGTCACAAAACCGTTATTATCGGATTTATGTCTAGCAGTAAATTCATCTTGATTTAATTACAGAATATTATGTTTTCACAAAATATTATCTGTATTTTTATACAAATCCTTAATACCGATCGCACCGAAGTTCAATTTACTAAGCAAATGTAAAACTTCAGCAATATTTTTTTAAATGAATTTATTTGGTTTGTCAGTATCATCAAAAATACCTAGATCATCTTCAAAATACGATTTATTGGTTTTGTTACTATTGTAATTATTTCTTCTTCGTCTATTTCTTGATCAACGAATAACTTATCAATGTAGGCGAATTGGCATTTTCAAATCTTTTCCCTAATGCTATGTTCCACAATACGTAATTTTAATTTTTTTAATTAAAAAAATAAAACCAGAAATGAAATTCGATAAAAAAAAACTAATGATTTTTTTTAAATAAGTGAAATAAATTGTGAGCAAAAAAAAAGTTTATATAAATAATAATAAAAGCACTTACCTGAATTAGCAATAATTAAAATACTATTTTTACAGTCAGCTGATGATGATGATGATGATGATTTCGTATGGCTTTTACTTTGCCATTCTTCGCAAGTCAGCAATATTTCTCTAAACTTCAGAGATCATCCGATAATTATATACATAGATACGTGCAATTTAAAATTTATATATGATTTGCATATATATCAGTATTATGTTTTAATCCTATAAATTTTTCAACCATCACAGACGTTTAGGCATCGGTCCAGCTGCAGCTTTGCATAACTAGAGCCGGCAAGAAGCTGGTGTTGATACGCAATATATATGCAGATGAGAATGTATGGTCACAGTTCAATGGCCATAATGGGGTTTCAGTAATGGGTCCCCCTGCGAAACAAAAGCCCGTGTCCTCTAATAGGCTATTGTAGAGGTTCTCAGCCAGTGGCCCCCGTTGCCATGCCCGTAATTGAATTATTACTTGAAAGCTAATTCTGCAAATTGACCATGCTGCTCTTTACCTTTATCAACGACAGGCGAACGCAGCGCGATGCTGACGGATATCCTGCCCCTAATTGGGGACGACTGCTTATCGGACACCGGGTTGAAATCCTTTCTATGTATGAATTATAGGATTAAACTGGGATCATATTACAATTAGGCCTACCGACTTGGGACTCAATTTTATAAACAAAATTCATGTAATTATCGATACGTCTCGGGGTTTGGGGGTTTGTTTGTTTGTTTCGCAGAACAAACATAATTGACCGCAATCACTTGAGTGAAGCCTCGAAATTTGGCCGATACTAAACTACTAAGTACATATTAATTTGATGAATGTTTGTGAATAGACGGTTGTTGTTCCCCCATGTCCAATCTCAAGGGACCGGAAAGGTCCTGGCGCAAGCTCTGGCCTTTGTCCTCTCGACTTCCGCTCCACGCACACAAGGCGTCTTGCACCAGAGGCACAATAGACAAATACTTCACATGAATTATTTGGTCATCGAGATGAAAAATATCATAGACATATTGTATACCGAGAAAAGTATTAAATACTATAAATTCCGAGGTGGAAAACAGAAAAACAGGAAACTTTTCCACGATTTATTGCGACTTTTTTTCCGTTAAGAAATGATTAATCATTTTGTTGCTTTGAGTATACACTTACCTAAATCAATTTGACTATAAAAATACAATAAACGCGTAAAAAAGACTCATAAATATACTTTTGATATTTACTAATTAATTTAACAAAATTTTCATGAGAGAATGATTCACATTTTTTATTATTGTATAAATAGTGGGTGGATTAAATATTGAATGATTATTTCAGTTTACTTTACTCTCTGTAATAATAAAAAAATCTTCATAAATTGAGGTATTGATATACTTATTTTATAGAATAGCTTAGTATTAAAATAGATGGGATTTCAAATATTGATTTATTATTTTCGTTGATATATTATTTTCGTCGCAGATTGTCGAACCGCCCGACCAGATACCATTTATCTCAGAATGGGATATAAAGTAAACCGTAAAATTATCGCCGCCGAACAAACCGTGCGAGGAAAAGTCCTCTCGGTTTTCTCGCCGAGCGTGAAAATTGCATAGGCAAGTAGTAAGTGGCGGGACCCCGGGCCAGAGGGACAATTTCGTTTGACCGTCCGGAATTGATATGTATTTTAATTTATGATTGTGGGGTCAGTCTCTAGCGAGCACTTCAAAGGAGTCCCCTGGAAAACTATAATTATAGTTGGACAATGCGAAAGTAATTGGGGAGTCACCGGGTGGGGGGTAGATCCTCGGCTTTACAATTGAAATTAATTGATTTCGCTCTCCGTGTATGAGAAATTTGTCTTTATTAAATAACCCGTGGATATTTAAGGGTGCTTTCGGAGGACATGGCTTCGTGCCGATTTATACCCGTGTGTTCGTGCGTGTGTACATGGTTAACCATAGCCAACTAATTGCCGTTATTATTTCCATAACTAACTGGATATATGGAATGAAAGGGTTTTGTATAGATATAATATAGTATGTACATGTGATATAATTATATTAAGGAAATTTGTATAAATTTATCTTTACCCTGTCGTACATGTTGCTTGATATATGATATTATTTTAATAAAAAATATGTATGATATATAGGGAGTATCATTTTCTCTATTAATAAAAAAAATCAGAGGTTCTTCAATACATATCGCTAAAGAGATTGAAAAACAAAAATCTAGCTAACAAATACAAATAAAAGATAAATTCAACTAATTTTAGAAAATAGTTGGTACTGAAGATGAACATATGGTTGGTGCTTATGTAATAAGGATGAAAAGACTAGATTTTTAGTTACTAGAAAAGTAGTTTCATCAAACTTTACGTTCAGTTTCAGAGGGTAAAGCCCATACGTTTAGCGAATGAGTGTCTCGTGGCAAGCAAATAATGATGATGATGATGACAATATATATAGTTAATATTTTTCTTATGGATGCTAAGCATAATTCACTTTAACATTGTAATAAAATTATCATTAATTTAATGCACATATTATAATAAATATATCCAATACCAGAGTACCCTAATATAATCTATTATATTACATCTAATACCTTATGCATACAACATAATGTAGTTCACATAGTACTTGTCGATGACAAAGGCATCTGTATATATTGGATATTGCTTATCAGAATATTAGATTATAGAGTAGTTCCAACAATGACGTAATCATCGGAGATTGGCGCTAAAGGAGATGGATCGCTATTGAAAACGAAACATTCAATTTCGCGTGGAAAATTGAACATTTTCATTTGAAGCATTACACAGTGTGATTGGAAAAACTGGTACGTCATCGTTGACTCGCTATATAAATATAAGAGAAACTAATTTCCGAGACGATCGACTAATTATTGGTATCTGTACTTGAATATTTTTTTTTTTTATATTCCAACGTATTAATCAAGCTCGGAGAGTATTCTATCCCTTTTTGTATGTAGTGATTCCTTTGATCTCCATCGCTATACAGATACTGTGTCGTGCTGGATAAAAGTTTAATGAAAAGCTCGACAGACATCGGGCTTACAAAAAGTAGATGTTATTGATATTAAAGCCCCCATAGAGATGAAAGATTGCAACATGGTGAACACAATTTCGATTAATTTAAAGGTATATATGATTGATTAAATTAATATATTAGTGCAATGTTAAAATAAATTCGACGATAATTAAAATAGAACGTTGTATTAAATTTCATGCACTTGTACTTATGTCGAAATACATGCTTATTTTACTATTCAATAAATAATTACTAATATTTGAAAAAATACCTGTAAAGAAGTATATATGCCTTTTCTTTCTACTCACGTTCAACATATTTTAATGCATCGTATTTTTACCAAAATATTTAAATACATTTAATGTATTACATGATTAGCTCTCAATGCACAAAACAAACTCATGGTAACTAAGCAAAAATTAAAAAAAACATATTTAAATTTCTCCTATTCATTTATTTGTGAATAAAACATTAAAAAAAAACGTCGTTTTTCGGTTCTGTGCGTAAAATGTGGTTATCGTGTTGTGCACCAATGGTTATGAATGGAGATGGACTTCTTGGAGTGAACAGCTCATGGCGACTACATGCAAAGGTAGGTCTGACAGTCAATTAACAAAAGTGTTCGTACGCGAGGTTAACGTATAAATTATTTCTATTGAGTATAGCCAGTAGAAGAGAGCTCATAACGACGCAAAGGTAAGAAAAAAGCCTAGCTGGGAGAACTGGATTCAGTAAGTCTGATATTTATAATTATTTCGACTAAAGTATGCGGACGAAAGCTTGTACAGATTGATAGGCAAAGTGTATGAAAAACAAATAGAATTATGTTAAAACATGTATTATCATCTGGTTAGTTTTAAACATTGATTAAATAAGTTACATAAATCGCAAATAATTTTAATTTGTTTATTGCATTACAGAACATATCATACATAATTATATAAATGTTTTTATTTCTGTACGAAAATCTCAAAGATCGTTAAAAAGAAATTTTTGGTTACGAACGCCGTTTGTGACATGTAAATAAAATGAAACGATTTTACTTGTGGTGTGAAATTTTGACGAAAACATCTTTGCACCGTGGAAGATATTAATTAAAAATTTGAGAGTTCGGTATTAGAATTGTATATGTTATTTATTTTGGGGTTTTTATATGATGTATGTTGTATATCTTTGGGAAAATCTAGAAAATTAAACGGAGGAAAGCATGTGTACATATAAAAAAAAAGAGAGCTTAGCTCCACGGAAACCAAATAAACGCTCCTAGAACCAGGCAGAAGTCCAAATTAGCTAATGTATACGATACTCTGCGGTATCAGATCGTACTAGAGACCAAAAAAAAATATTCAAACATTGAAACTCGGTGTAGGGTCCCCTAAGGGAGAGCCACACATACACATATCTCAATTACAGGAATACACACTCTGAATTTAATATAATTAAAAAAATATATATGTATTTTCTTCCGAAGAGCGGTTGTCTATAATTTATTCGTCTGCTTATTGTATAGTAGACGAATAAATCTACCTACGATACCGGAATTCATTAGCTAGTGGAAAAAGTTTTATTCCGCACAAAAGCTTAATAAAAACACCTATACCCCGAGGGGTATAAAACATTTTTGCCAAATTTCGTTGGCGAATAAATTACGAGGGCGACCACTAACAAACCCAAAACAAACGAGACCGAGTGTAAGTCTTATGAATGTTGTTTGCCCAACGGTTAATACCTCTCTTCTGTATGCAACATATATATTATGTTTTTATTTTTTTATTATTATTCAGCACCTACTTACTCTCCCCGGTTGATTTATGTGGCTCGGCAATATTAAATTGTGCTGAAAATTTCATAAAGTCAGGCAAAGTGAAATTTTGTTTTCGATGAAAACATGTCGAGGGTATGGAATTTAATGAATTTTAAATACTAATAAATATGAATTACAATGATTTTTTTTTATACTTTTATTCGGGAGATAACGCACTGGGTGATTAAATTAAAGCATCGAACAAAGATGAAAATATTCAAATAAATTGCAAAATGATTTTTTTTCATTTCAAAAAATTTTATACGAGCTTTCTGATTACAAAATAGCTAAAAGTTACTCATTTGACCAATACATCACATATTTATTAATAACTCGCTCGCTGTAAGTATTGATTTACCACAAAAAACTTTTTGGAAATGCAGACTAGTCAGATGGGTCGAAAATATCATATCACAAAAAAAAATTC
>JAGXCT010031117.1:0-12596 GCA_022495035.1 Philopotamus ludificatus
AACGTCTCTCCTAAATTCTCTACTAAACATCACTAAATAGTCGTCGAATGACTGATAGGCCACGTGTCTATCTAGTGAAAACAAAAATCCCTTTTTTGGTGACTCACTGTGAGTAAATCCAAACAATAGAATTAGAAACTGTCTACCTGAATCGGAAGTTATCGGATAGTTCTCAACTTAATAAATATATATATTTTTGACTTTAATGAAAATAATATCAATATAGTCCACTTAATACCACGAGACAATTCTTATCACTCCAGCCACTATAACATCCGCATGCTCTTTCCTGTGCTTGAACCAGGTTTCCATTAAGCGATCAAACATCTCTGATGGATGTTTGTGTACCGGCCAAGAATGGTGTACATTACAAAGTACATCCTCACTGTGATGTGCACAAACGCAAAACTATATACGGTCAAATATTTGTTGCGCAATCAAACACGATTTCAATTAATTCTCCGCCAGTTAGATCTGATAAAACTGAAAAATGAACAGAGAGGGTCCAATCTGAATGTATTTTGACCATTACATTCAGGCCAGAGCTAAATGACGCCATAAATGTTATCTGGCCATGTAACGATACTGTTACACGAAAGAACGACATGGGATTAAATGGCAAAGCTTTTTGTCGGCATAATCTCTGTATATATTCGCCGACATATTTTTGTGTACGGAAAAAAATGCATTGATAATTAATTTTTATAAAATGTAAGTGAGGACTGAAATATAAATTTCAAAGGATATTTATGCAAAAAGCCCGAGGCCAGTGTTATCTCTACTGTAATGGCCGCAGAGCTACAGCCCGTTTTAAAGGCTTTTACTCCATTTCCAATTTTTTTTCGCGAATCTGTAAAAAGCATAGGAAATGCTGCACTTAAAACAAACCATGTGGCGATTTTATAAAATTCACGTTTTAATTTTTTTTCCAGCTTCCCTGCGAAAAGATTATAAATGAAAGGATTGAAGCAAAAATGGCATCGCCAAACAGTCAAGCTGAATAGCAACAGCTGCGGATTTAGTTCACTCAATAATGCGGCATATTTTACATCAGCAGAATTTGCATCGTGTCTCTACGGGGATTAGCGATGCGATGGATTATCCGTTAGTTATACGCATATCGGATATTTCATTATGTGTAAGCTGGTGATTCGCAATGTTGATCTATGAAATTATTTTCAGACAACTCACTGAAAGCATTCGACCATCAAAATAATTTAAAATAAAACTATAAAGATAATTATCCTTTTAATATTCCCTATCGATTCAGCTGTTCATAGAGTGAATCTATGGTTTAAACTTCGAATCATGTGAAACCACATCGTCCGAAGGGGGTATCTGATATACCTTTTTAAGCATTTCAAGTCAAAATATTGATGAATTCTTCATCTTGTCTTTTTTTTAAATAGATTATAATCAAAATAAAAATAGTTTTTTATGATATGCTTCTTCATTTGTTCGATATTTTGGATCTTTTAACTAATCAAGTCTCGCCGCAGACTAAGCTCTCACAGCATGTGTCAAACGCACTCAGCAGATCGTACTGGATGCGAGCGAGAATAAACATCTTGCGCGTGGAGGCAGCAGAAAATATTGTGCTTTTTATGTTTTATTGCAATTCCAGACAATAAATAACAATGATTATTTATAATATGATCTATAGACAAATACCAAAAATTTATGAAATGTAGGATTTATATTAAAAGAGTTATTCGAGAAAAATCGAAAACTTTAGGTATCCAATATCGGCACGGCTATTGAAATGTAGCAAAATTTATTTATTCAGAAATTTCACGTCTCTGCAATGTTAAGGCAGTCCTTATATGTCGATCTTTATTCTTTTTGCCATGTGAAAGAAATTGTTATTGAGAATGCTTCTAGAAAATATTTTCAAAAAAATAAAGTGTATAGTTATTCTGGTTTCTGATATAATAATATAATATCTAAAAGCGGTATGCAAAAATATTAGCGTTGTAGGAATATTTTTTATAAATATGTTTTTTTAAAATGAAGCAATAATAATTACTGCATAAGAAATTAATTTATTTACATTTAAAAATGAGCTTAAAACATGGATAAGCATTTTTTTATGATGTCCTGAAATGACATGAAATAAAAATTTATCCAAAAGTTTATCCATTTAACATTATCATAATTATAATAATGTTTAGTTTAAATTAAAGTCTATTGATACATTGTCGTCTTTAAAGATTTTTTATAGAAATACAAAAAATAAGAGTTTCAACTTATAATAACAAAGCTTGAAATTGAATTATTACATAATTTTTTAGTGTTTTGTCGGTATTTTATTGTTTTATCACGTTATGAATACTCTAAGAGTCCTCTAAAACCTGTAAATGTTCAATTAAAAATCTTTTATGCCATACTTTTTCTATTATTTGAATTAAATTTACTTTACTTGTAGGCTTTCTTTTGAGTAATTCATCCGCTATAATGTGCCACAAGTCCTCAGGGTCAAAAGCTCATGTTGGCTTAGAAAGTTTTATCTGAAAATAAAAACAGAATTATATTCTTTTTAATTATGTTTGCAACGATTACTGCTACTGATAAGAATCCAAATATGAGGAGCAACTCTAAATCAGTCAGCTGGGTGCTTCACAGTAATTTAGAGGCAGATTTGATGCATCCACTCTCCAGATCTACATCTTATAAACTGGATTCCATATGATCCATACAAATTAAATTTGCTTTCATCGTGGAATATGACTTTTTGTCAATCGATTTTGGTCTAGGATGGATATTATTTGTCAATTGACTTAGCAAGGATAAAGAACTCTTATATTTATCAAAAAAAAAGAATTTGGAAATTAATCTGTTGCTTACCTGATATTAATAAGTGTCACAATTTCACTTCTCGATACTGCATGTATATTCAATTAATCAATAAAACTTATACATATAAATCCATTGGAAAAATATAGAGAATAAGGAGAGAAAAAAGGTGGACATTATATAAAAAATATTGAATAAAAGACCTACTTAAAATTGAATGAATAAATTAAAATCTGATTTATATTTTATGTAATTTCACATTCAATAATATAATTTAAAGACAAACGGTATAATGCCTGAAACATAAATCGAACAGATGCATCTCCGCCATCATTATACTATACAAATATTAAACAAAAGATATTCATCGCAATGAATCGTTGCCTCATCGAAACTTATCCGCAGAGCAAATCGTTGAATGAAAAACGGTATAGGAACAATCTGAGACGCTGAAAGCCTGCATTAGCGACCCGGCCAGATTCGACTTCAGCAACAATGCACACTTTGTCTCGATTGTCGGGAATATTTATACAGTCCCTGATGAAGGAAGTGGGTCGCAGTCGGTTGATTGCGATTGTATGGCGGTTGACAGGAAATAAGATTCTTTTCAAAAGCTCTCGCGACAGATTGTGTCGTTGGAGGTTTTCCGTTGTGGAAGCCTCTAAATGATGATTGAATCTATTTTTTCCTACGACCAAATACATAACTCAGCTCGATGTGCAAAAAAAACGTCGAGATAAAATCAACAGATTTTCATATGCAAAATCCTAAACTTTATCAAATTAATAATAATTATTTCAATGATTTAATTAAAATATACTATATCAATATGTTTGTGTCGATTTATTATTTAAGTGTCTTAATTATGTAGAATCTACAGTGACATTATTATTTAATGATCATTGACATTTCAAAGTATTATTTGTAATTCTGTATAATTTATCATTAGGCGCTGGAAAGTGTTGCGGATCTTTTAAAATGGCATTAGTTTTCCTCCGGCTTCCTTTTAGCCGGTTTGTTTGTCTGTAATTATTATCAAAGAAGTGGAGCGACGTCTTGGCGGGCCGATGCCCCAGGGCCCTGGACTGGATCATCTCCAGAGGCTACAATTTGGAGGGGCAGGACATTAGTGCCGGCTCTTTGTCCTGGCAGCTAGCTTCTCATTAATTATCCTTCGAAACGGAATACGATTTCAAAGAAACATCGCCCAAAGCTCGCGGCAAAGTACAGCATGGTCCACAAAAAGCTGACGTCCCATTTACAATCATCCCGTATGTGATTAATGTTAAATTAGCAAATGCAGTTTTGGATAGTTTGTTCTGGGTGGAATTTATTGAAAATTCGTTTTGTATGCTCCAGTTTTAGATTGCACGTCGACTGGCCGGATGTCCGGTTGACATAAAGTTTTCCCCGGCAGTTTATAGGAAGTATCGCTTATAAAATGCTACACTAGGTCAACGAATGCTTTTGTTTGCGAATATTTAATGAATGAAATATATACAATAATATATCAATTATTATAAATATTTTAGAATTTCTATATGGCATCTAGCTCTTTCAGTCATTGTTTTTATCTCCTCAATTTGGCAATCACGTCATGCTTTTATATTTTTATCACATATTTGAGAAGCGTAAGAAATCGTAGGGGCCATTTTTTATCAAACCTTGTATAAGCATAATTGTGTAGTTTGATTTCATAGGAGTATTCAAAAGAATGGCCGATTTTTTTCACACTTCGACAACCGATCTTTTAAGTCTTATTTCGGTGATAACAATTACTAAAAGTGATTAATAAAATTCGAACTTAATAACTTAATTTAAAATATATCAATTTTTGCTAAGTAAACTGTTGTAGTATGCTGGGAGATTTCATTACATATTTATAAGTGTCAAAAATGGTTTAAGAATTTCGATCTGAAAATTTTTATTGAATAAATAATCCTTAGTAAAGCGGACAATGCCGTACTAAGTGCCGAAATCTAATGAAATCTAACTTTATCTATTAAAAAAATTACGAACAATCTTGGATATCCATGGTCGAGAGTTCAAAGGCAGCTTAAAAATGTCGTCAAGTTGTGGAAGGAGGCAAATGGATACCACATGAGCTAATCTTTTGGAAATGGAATGCATAACACCTTTTATGCAAAGTTAACTGAATAAAAAATAGTACTTTACTTCAACCCAAAGCACAAAAATCAAGGGCTATCAAGTCATGGAACAATACCAACCCCTAAGATCAGCCTTAAAAAAATAGAGAGAAAAATCTTTTGTCCATATGGTGGGACTGCAGGACGAATCCTTCAACTTCTGAGAGTCATAGAGTATAGCTTCGAAGTCATTCAAGAATTCACATATCTCGGCTCACTTTTTATAAATAATAGTAATTGACTCACTTATACAAATAAATCAAGAAAGTTCATCAAGCCCGTCCTAACATACGAGTCTGAATGTTGGACTTTAACAAAACAAGATAAACGACAACTGGATATCCTTGAGAGGAGGATTCTGAGATAAATATTTGGAATGGTGTATCCGAAGCAACGAGTAGCTGTACCGACTATTTAAGTTTTATGGTTGACAAGCCTTCCTGTCCCCGTAGGAAAGGAAGGCAAAGGCTTAGGTGGTTGGACTGTGTACAGAGGTCACACTACATCATTAAAACTTAGCGGAATATAGAGTGACGTGGCGATAGACCGGATAAAATGGAGAAGGTTGTTAAATAAAGCTAGGGCATAATTCAATGCGAAACTTTATTGTGAACAATTGGACCATTTAGCGCGGAAATGAAAAAAAACACAACCCTCCCTCGTGCGTCAAAAACAATTTGTTTGCATCATGACAAAGCTCGCTTGCGTACGTCAAAAATTACATGAGAAAAATTAACCGAATCACCACCCTCTATATTCTCCAGATATTGCTTAGTCTGACTATCATCCTGTCAGATCGATGCAACATTATTTAAATGTTTTTTTTAATCCATATGAGGACGTTCAAAATGGACTTAATCAGTATTTTGCCTCCAAATTTTCATGAGATATGCATTGAATAACTAAAACCTTTTCTTACATGGCACATAAAATTTAACGAAATCATATATAATATATTTATATGATTTTTCTAAATAAACAAATCTTAATAAAATCGTTGCAATTAAATATTATTTTACTCCTAGGCGTGCCGATTTGGGACCCCAAGTCTTGAATAATAAATATTATAAGAAATCATTGATCATTATTGTCTGCAATAGCGTAAAAAATAAAAACAACAATATTCGCTTAAGTACGAAGTGCACAGTGCGAGTGAAACGTAGAGAAGCGACACGTGCCGCGAGAATTTGGCGATCGGTCTACTAGCGGCGTGTCTTCAGTCTGCGGCGAGACATCGTGGGGTGTGTGCGTCGTCCAAAATATCGACCAAATTTTGAAGCATATATAGTGAATAATTATTTTTATTTTTAGAATATTGATGAAGATTTCATGCTTGGAGTATATTTTTCCTTACAATTAACCCCTTCGGACGACGCGGCTGGTTTCAAGCCGTCATACTATGGGATAGATCTTGAATTCTACTGCCAAAATTACTTTTTACGAAAATTCGATTTCAGAAAAAAATGATAAGATATGGCAAATGATAGATATAACATTGAAGTTTATCATTGTTTTTTAATTAGTTTTTAATTTCCTATTAATATTATATATATACCATATTAAAGCGTATATCATCTATTTTCAAAAATGTATGATATACACTTAATTTGCTATCAAGTTAATATATTTTCCATTTTTGAAAAAACTTAAATAGTTAGTATAAAAAGCGAATATATTTGATTAACCAAACATTAACTTTGACTAAATTTTTAAATACTAGCACGGTTCGTTCGGGTAAAAATAATTTGTTTAATAGAGAGAAAATATATGCATTAATAATAAATAATAATAAATCCTGCCACTTTGATGCACTCTTTGAGTAATTCTATTTCAAAAACACTTGGACAAAAAAAGTGAACGACATCTGTATCTTCACGATTTTTAATTCCTCATTACTATTATATGTACTATGATAAAGCTTATTTTATCTATGTTTATTAATATATCAAGGTTTTGAATTAAAACTCTTGATAAAGAAAGTTTATTAATTTATAAGTTTTAGAATAATACACAACTTTTTTTATATATTGTATTTTTTTGCTTATTATTTTTTAATTTTATTATTTGATATTTAAGAATATATCTTTAACTAATCTAGCTCATATGGAAAAGAAGCTACAGATTTACTTGATCCATTCCACTGTGCGCCGTGACGGATCGATTAATAAATGGCATTTTTAATAAAAAAAAATTACTGCTTATTTAGTATATTAATATTATATAATTATGAAAAAGTCTTAAAAATATGTAAAATCGGTAATAAACTTTTTTATATTTTCGCCAAAGTATTTTATACAGATTTGATATGATTAATTATATTTTAATCAAGTTACTTAGTTGTTGTTGTTATTATATGGCATATTTTCAGATGAGATCATTCATGAGATTGAAAATATCGTATTTTCTTATTTTTCGTCACGTGTACGTCTATGAAATAAAGCTCCTTGATTAATATTTCATTAAAAAAATCCGTGTCTGTAAAGAGAGCTACCCGTAGGCTATTGTGGTAGATTTCCTTTATTTCACATTGCGAAGAGTGATTACATTTTTTTTTTAAGATAACCAAATGTCCTTCACGCCCTTGTATCTATCATTTTTTTTTCGTCAAAGAATGCATCTGCGAATATGAATTTCTCCAATTCTACCCCCCGGCGGCGATATTGCTTTTCAGCTTAATTCGGCTTATAAAATTCGTCGGAAAAACCAAGAAAAGAATCGGAAAAAAACACAAATAAAAATAACGCGCGTATTTCGAGCGCCCTCAGCACTTTATCCCCTACAGAAAAAAAGTCCGCCAAATTTAAATACGCGCATCGATATCTTATCAGAGGGAAAATTACATTGTATCCGGTTGTGTTTGAAAATAATAAATTTTCCTTGTAAGGAGGCGATTTTTCTCCGGACAATTTAATTGGAAATGCTCTCTTCCGCTGCCCGTTAAAATTATAGGTTTCTCCATCGCCGTCGGCCCTGTTACTAAATCATTCCCGGCTGTGATATTAAGGTCAAGGGTTTCAATACTTCGCCTACAAACAATAATGGTACATACAATTTACATGTATTTACAGTAAACTATGATGAATTACAGTGGCTCGAGCCGTTCTGCCCATAAATTTGTTTGTATTGATTGTATCCAGTGTGCGTATTCGTTATACGTTTGCGTAATAGAAATGTTTGATACACCATTGTTGTTTTAGCCGATTGATTTCTTCGTATACGCATTGGAAAGACAAATAGAAGCCAATTACGTAGACGTGTATTATGGCAACAATTACCATAACGATATATGAAAATGCAATATTTCGGGATACGATAAATTTTCCTGAACATGAACATTTTTTTTAATAAACATAATAAAAGCGTATTTTTCAAAATTTTCACTGAAAAATTAATTAATAAAGCGCGTATTTTTTCGAAAAAAACAACAAGGATCTCTAATATTGTTTTCACTTTTAATAATTTTCAATTTCGTCGTCGTTTCAAAGAAAACTTCGCCCGGCAATACAGACGCCCCGGGGGCGCTGAATTATAAACAACGCCCCGTCATAACAGGGTTAATCACCCATTCATATATTCTTGCCCAGGCTACTGGGTGGAGAATTTTTCGAAAAATAAAAATTACAACCATCTTGCGACTATTAAGACGGCCCTCTCGCACATCCATTAAATTCCAATTCATTAACCACCCGCGGTAATTAGCAATTCGCAACAGTGTAAATATTTTTTATTTCAACGTCCAACAATGAGGGATCAGTAAATTGAAATTTATTTTGCGGATGAAAATGTTGTTTTTTTTAATAATCATCCCCGGTATTAACAGCAAACAATAATTTGATGGGGACTTATTTTTGTTATTTCATATTTTATTAAAATTACCACGTGGAGCAATCGTTTGAAAATTATTATATTAATAATAAATATTTTTTGTATTTAAATTCCATGGAATGTGTAATTTTCCTGGAATTTTATTCGAAAATTTTTCTATAAAAGATTGCATAAAATAATGAAATCAAATTTATACTAAATAATACATTATTATTAAAACATGAATAAATGAAAAATTCATAAATTAATTATTTCCAAGCTTGGCAAAGAATATTTTTTTATGCAATATTTAATATTTCTAATCAATTTAGAATTATTATATATCCAAGTTCAGAGAATAATAATTTCAAATTGAATATATATTTTAATCATACTCGTACTTTGATTTACATGATATTATCATTAATTTTTTATTTAACCTATGAAAATAGTGTTAAGATGTATAATAAAATATTTATATATTTACATGCTATATCAATTTGGACTATTTGACAATTTTTATTATAAATCGATTTAAAAAAAAACTAGAATCTAGGAATCATCTTTAAATAATTTCAATATGATATTAATTTAATATGAAAATTTTCCTGTTTCATTTTTTTTATATACTAATTATGATCTTAACTCATTGTCTACGGGGGTCGTGAATTCTACGTAAAGGTCATTTTTGCGTATGTCCGGGGCGCGCATATTACATGCTTTCCGGCACTACGCGTATGATCGGCTGTAACTTTTACAACGTTTTGTTTTTTAAAGCATGAGGAGGATTCCGAGGATTTAAGGAGTTCATATAAAACCATTTATTCGGAATATTTTATGGCTCTCTTCCAAGAAGAAGTGTGTTAGAAATTTCCGATTTTTTTCGGCAATTGCTTAATGTTTAATATTTACACCATTTAAGATTTTATTTATTTATTACAATGTACTTATAATCTTCTGTTTTTTCGTCACCCGATACTATGAGCTTTGATCTGTTGTATCTATTATAACGTTTTGTTTTTTTAACATATTTTATTATCGGTAGGATACTTGATGAATAAATTCTAACTGATGTCATATCGTAATTGTTATCTTTTATTTATGACTTTTCTCAACCATTCGGGGCTATAAAAACAACTGTTGTGGATAATAAAAATTATGGCTTATTCCAGTGACCCAATGACTAATGACCTTGAAATTCAACACACAAGCCTTCTATGTGAATATCCAAAATTCAACTTTCAATAAACGTTTTATAAAAAATTAAATCTGGTCCGTTTCCAAAAAAATTAGTGACCTCTGCTGTATAATATAAATTATGTTTTTTTTGCCTTAACTATCTAGTAAATGCTGAAGTTCCAGTTTTTTAATATTCAGCTCAATATTTTGATTAATAAAAGAGTTGTGATTTTTTTTATAAAAACGACGTCGTCAAATTTTAGCAAATGGCATGTTTGACCGCGATTCACCCTGTAAGTTATCTTAATATTTTTTTTAAACATATTCAATATTTTTATAACAAGATTTGAATGTTAATAATAATCTCTTTGCAGTTAAATTTTGTCAAAAGCTTTCGTTCTCTCATTAAAATATGTGACCGATGGATATCTCTGTCAATACTCTCGACCAACTGCAATTTCGTTTCGATGTATTAAATCTCCTCTTCTGATCCTGATCTTTCACGTTGATAATATTCCTTAAAAGCAACTATATAAGGATGAAGATTTAAAACATAGAGACAACTGTGTTTTCGTTACTCGCTTAGTATAAAACCATTTTTAATGAGGGAATATGAAAGCTTTTCAAGTATATTGAGATGAAAGCTGTTTGTTTTAATGTAAAAGTACTAGTACTATTGAAAAAATATTTTATATTTATTAAAATTATGAAATTAAAAGATATTTTATAGGGGATATATTCAGAAGGGGGTAATTGGAAGGAAAAATATATTCCAAGCATGAAATCTTTATCAATATCTTGTTTTAAAAAATGGATTATTCTAAAAATAAAAATAATTGTTCATGATATTTATATGATGGCGAAATCATTTTCTTGTTTTTTATTTTTTTTTACATATTTTCTGTTATCCTATATGATATTTGCCAAGTTAATCACCATAAAACATATGGATATTGTTGTTTCAAAATTTGAGATACATCTATCCATTCTAATCATGACATAGAGCGAGCTCCAAATTCGCAAAGTTCCGATTGGATCCCCAGCTCCAACCACACCTGTTTGCCGTGTGCTAATTTACACCACAGTCACAACACTTTATCACCATCGGATCTCGATAAAAACGAAGATGCATGCGCAGTGTTTTCGACGACATTTTTATGACTGCCAGATCTCTCGTCTCGGCGAAGATAAATCTTATTTTCATTCCGCGCTACGGTTCTCGTAGGCCGTAGCGTACAGAGTTTTATTTGGCCAAGGCTCGTATTTCACCGGTTAAAGCACCGAGCTCTCTCTCTCCGTCTACCTCTATATTTATCCCTATCTCACTCTCTGTGTGCCGGAGTGTATATTCAGAAACCCACTCCTAAAGGTCGAATGCCAAAAATTCAGTTTGGCCCACTGCTCTCCTGGCTCCTGTTTGTATAATGCCGTGTCGAAGATTAGAATCGCCCAAAATATCGCATCATTGAATTCAGCAAAAAAAATATATAAATACATATTGCGAACTGTTGTAATGAATGAAAAGGGTCAGACTATTTTCAGCGGATACGTTTTTTTCATTTTCTTCATATGTATGAATAGCAACCATATTAGATGACCAATAAATAATGTACACAATTTAATAATCATATTTTTATACCTATAACAATTTTCATGTTATAATATATAAGATTTTAATATTAAACTTAACTTAAATAATTTTGTATAGGAATGCAGTAAAGCTATACATCCATCCGCATGCTTAGAGCTCAAAGAAATCATCGCTCTAAATCTTGGTTGAATAAATTCATACCCTTCTTTCATGTACAGGAGTCGCAAAAAATACTCCACCCAGAAAAAATATGTTTTTTAATAAGATTTCATATTTTTTATACTTTTATATATATTAAAAAAAATACTTTAAGCTATAATTTAACTTAAAATCAAATCATCTATTTTACACATTTTTAAAAATTCAATTTTTAAAAGATATTTGTCGATACAGGTTTTTTACATTAAATTCACCCCTTTTTTATATCAAATTAACATTTTTGCAAATCAAATGAACCATTTTACGTTTCAAATTAAGCCTTTGCATATCAATAAATTAATTTGAAATGAAAAAGGGTTCATTTGAATTGCAAAATGGTGAATTTTAAGTGAAAAACTTATATAGTATAAGATGTGCTCTACTTTAGGATAAACCAAAGTCACCCCATGCAATAATACCCTAGGCGTAATCATAATCTTTTTTCACATATGTAAATATTTCCCTGTTCTTTTAATATTATTTATATGATTAAGTATTTTATTTCTGATTTTTTTATAAGTTTCTTACATACGGCACAATATTTAAAATTTGCTCTTCCCTGATCTGAACAATGTCTCTCTGAATTTTTCCATTAGACAGACTTAGAAAATTGAAAGAATAGATAAAACAATAATTCTAACACTGTGCTTTAAGCAAGTAGCAGTGGGTTTAACAAATTAAAAAAAAATTACTGGAATCGGCTGATCCAGATAGTGATGCTGCAAAATAAATTATTTCTTTATTGTCCAAAATTATTATAGATGTAGAATAATCACATAGCTTAGTATTTTATTTGGGGTGACTAATTGTGATGCCTAGCTTACATTTCTATCGATAGAATAATCAGTTGCTTCTGGACATAAACCTTCTTAAAACTGATTGAG
>JAGXCT010031118.1:0-12584 GCA_022495035.1 Philopotamus ludificatus
AAAAAAGTAGTAAAATACAACTAACCCTTGACAAGTTTATTAGGAGAATATAATTTTTATTTAATATGTACTTATATATATGTAGTTAGTACATATAAGTAGCTCTATAGCAATCAATAATCATCATTTAATAAATATTAAAAGCGGAAAAAAAAATATTACACGACTACAATTTCATTCGTAACAAAACACCCTATACATCCAATAGTAAAGACATTAAATTAGAGTCGTTAATTAGCTTTTTTCTGCCTTTTCAAGTCTCCTCTTATCCTGAAACAGGATATCTTTAACAGGGAGCAAGGGGATGGTTGTAGAATGAGGGATTTGCCTCTTTCGTGTGAAATTGTATGAATCCCTCTCGTGCAAACTCCCCCCTGCCCCCAACCCAGACCGGCTCTGCTTCTCTTGAAATGTCGCCATATCTACTAATTGCAGAAATATTTCCTTCCTCCTTTGACACGACAAATAGAGCAAGTACGTTAAGAACAGTAATTAAGTATTACAGCATCATACATGCGAGAATATATACAGACATGTATAATCGGATTACGAAATTATTATCAAACAAATAAATACCAAAATAAGTACGTGCATAAATTCTAATTAATTTAATATAACATTAGAAAACTCGATCATGAAGCATTAGTTAATAATAGTTTTTAATTTCATCATACGCGGTAAATATAGAGCTCCAACTTTTGCCATCGCGGCTTCAGATAAATTAGTTTCAGACTCTCGGGTCTGTGTAACATTATAAAATCAAGATCTTGCTTCATATATAAAACATACGTACAAGCGAATAGATATACACCCCATTTATAGGTGTTTAACCTTTATTAAATATTAGTTTAACAACATATAGAAAATTATTTCTAAACAATTGGTATTTAAAAGTTACAAGGAACATCTATCCATCAGTAATAATTAAGTCAGAAATTATTAAGGAATATACGAACATTATTAATAATACATAAAAAATATGAAACTATATCAATAATGATTAACAGTGCTTTTAAAACTTTATTTTTATTATAACCATAAATTTTCGATGAGATTTAAATCCGGGCCGTTTTTTAGAGCTCTTTTACAAATATTTATGTAATAGAAACATTTGTCGTTTTAAAAATCGGTTCACTTTATTTAAGCCCGTCAATGACAGAGAGGATGTCTTCAAGGATTACTGATTTTAAATTTCATAGCATTTATAATATCCTGAATAACCTCTAACGATCCTAAACCCTGAGATTTCGTGCATCACTGTGCATTAAATATATCGTAAACGGAAAAGGCTCGTCCAAATACACTGCCAAGCTGCAGCACCTCCAATTGTGGAAAAATATGTTTTAATATATTAAAATATTTGTCGAGTGATTAAGTATTATGTATACGAAAGTATAAATATAATTATAATATAATTTTAAGTGAAACCGCTTTTCACTTTTCCTGCAAACCATGCCATTTTCATCTGAATCTAAACAATAAAAATTTGATTCTTCAGAGAATAATACAGATTTTCACGTCTCGACAGATCAATATCAGGATATATCAATCATCCTAACCGCTTTTTTATTATTGATTTGATCAAAGGAGGATTCTATTGTTTTGCGCGATAAAACCTACATCCTGAAGACTTCTGCGTTAATTTTTTAATCTCCACTCGAGTCAAATGATATTTTTCCGGTTTGTTTAATCGTTTTCAATTGTACATTATTTTAAACTGTCACATAAATAATTCCAATTTTTATTTCGGCTTAAGCAAAAAAAATATTCTGACATGCAATTTGACGAATTCATGTATTTCCACAGTTGTTTACGTTTACGACTTACACAAAACTAGTGTAGTTTACATAAAACTTTCAGGTAGTAAAAGGTAAACATCTATATACAACGAAAAGACAGTTTGTTACCACAAACAAGAGAGCCTTGAGGTTGAAATGTATTGACCTCGACTCGAAAATATAATTAAACCATATTCTCTATTTAGAAAATACATAAATACTTATCTCGTAAATAAATTAGATAAGGAACGAGAGTGAATAAGGCTCGAGCGTTGTCGGCGCTCCGCAATAAAACAGTTTTTATATTGTAGACTTTGCGTGAAAGAATTATTCCATACATAAATATTAAGAAATAAATTCCACATCTGCCTTTTATTGCATCCGGTAAAAGTCAAAACCAGAACTTTGGCCGTAATGCAAAACAGATAATGGTGCCAGTCACCCTGGCCAATGCTTCCATAGCCGACATTTTACTCGAAATAAGTGACAGAATAAAATAAAAATAAAAACATGTCTCGCGTGACTTTCGTGACTGCGCGGGAAAACACGGTCATTTAACCAGGCGAAAGTGGGGTGTACGCGAGGTGGGGGTAAAATCGTAAATTGCGACAATTAAATTTTCCGCGAGCTTTTCCGCGCGACCTTGGAGCAGTTTTGTAGACGTTTGCATAGCCCGCCGCCCGCCGCGACGATTATATCGGGATGTGAGGCTGTAAAAAACAAAGTTTTAACCACTGTGCGATGGACAATAAAGAGAACGAACCCCCTGCCATTTTTTGCCGTCGAATTTACAGCCGTTTCACGGTCGTATTATTTTTTCCTTGCATCTGAACTATACACGCTTTTTCCATTAGGAGTAATATTTTATTTCGTTTACCTTTTACCGTCTATCGCCGGTGTATTTTTATTTTGGGCTGCGAAAACAAGAAGCGAATCAAAGCATATAAAATACATATATATTTTTAGGTTTAAGACTGGCAAATTTTAGCTCGTAACATTATGAATCATTAAATAGCGCAAGTATAGCCGTACGAGAGTGATCCCATACATTTTGTCCTCGATTTTTGACATTGAGGCCGAATTTCACTTGCAAATTCGCATTTTTGATTAATTCGAAGTGTCCTGTGCCGTCGTCTCCGAAAATTCTATCCACGGCTCCAAGTATCAATTAAACTCGATCGTAAAAAAGCCTATGAATATTGTCCCGGATGCCTCCCCGGTTTTAGGAAATCTGGTGCTTCGTTCCCCCCGGATTTGCATAGCGGCCTCGGCCCAGGTCCCGACTTGGCCCAAGTCCAAGTGGCCGAGGCCGGCTCTATCTAGCAGGCCGTAGCCATTTTTCAAGCCATCCTCGTATTGGGCGGCGACTACCAAACAAAGCAACATGAATAACGTGTCGCTGTATCGTTACGCCCACGCTTCCTGAAATCAAAATTTAAAAAAGCTAATCGAGGAAAATGCTAAGGACGAAGAAAATGCTCCCGGAAAGCTTTTCCGGGACAATAATAAAATCTAAATTGACTTGAATCAATCATATGAATTATATTAACCTAGTCGTACCGATGGGGTCTATTTGGGACCCCAATTTTTCTCAAATAACTCTTTTAATATAAATCCTAAATGTCACAAAATTTTTATATTTGGCTAAAAAAGTCTAAAAAATATACATAAATAACGATTATTGTCCGCAATTGCGAAAAATAAATTAAAACAACAATAAGAGGATCCATTGGCACGGGTGCGATATTTTTTTATCGCTCCGTACCGTATGCGAGCGAGAAAAAATATCGCGCATGTGCAAGTGAAACCACGTACAACGAGACGGGAGCGTGCCTCAGTTGCTGCGGGACATCGTCGAGTTTACGCGTCATATTGATTAATAATAAAATCCAAAATATCAACCAAATTATGAAGTAAATCATGAATAACTATTTTGATTCTCAGAATAACCCATTTTTAAGCATTTTAGGTCATATGTTGATGAGGAATTCATCAATATCTTGACTTAAAAAGCTGGGGTATATTTTCATACATTCATTTCATACAAAATAGACTCCGTCGGGCAACACCGTTGGTGTAGAGCCGCCGTAGCGGATCAATTAACCTAACCGTGCCGATGAGACCCCAGATTTTTTATTTTTCTTGAATAACTCTTTTAATAAAAATCCTGATGTCACAAACTTCTTTCTTGTCTAAGTCTAAAGAATAAATATTATAAATAATCATTGACCTTTATAAGTGCGAAAAAAAATAAAAACATTCATTTCTGTTTGCGTCTGGTACGAGGTGCTAAGTGCGAGTGTGAACAGTACTAGTGACACGTGCCACAAGAACTCGCGCGGAAGTCCGCGACGTGTACTAAGTCTCTAATAACTCTTTTAATAAAAATTTTATGCCTAAAAAAGTTTAAAGAATAATTATTTATAATAATTATTGTCCTTTATTGGGTGCATTTGCGAAAAAAAAAATCAACAATATTTGCTGGTGTTACCACAGGAACGATGTTTTGCTCGCCCGCATTCGGTACGATGTGCGAGTGAAACGTGCGATTGATACATGCGGCGACAAACATGTTACAAACTATTTGTATTTGTCTAAAAAAAGTCTAAAGAATAAATATTATAAATAATCTTTGTCTGCAATTGCGAAAAACAACAATATTTGCTTCTGTTGCTACGAGTAGCGTATTTTTTTTCTCGCATGCGATACGATGTGCCGAGTGCAAGTGAAACCGTGCAATTGACACGTGCGGCGAGAGCGCAGTCTGCGGCGGGACATCGCCGAGCACGCAATCGACTAAATTGTATATCGTGAATAACTATTTTTATTCATAGAATAATCCATTTTTAAAAAAAAGTCAAGATATTGATAAAGAATTCATCAATATCATGCTTGGGGTCTATTTCCCACTACAAATAGGCTCCTTTCGAACAACGCGGTTGTTTTCGAGCCGCGTGACGGATCGGTTTAAATACAATGAAGTACTACTACTAAAAAATAGCAATATATTTTATTTATGTAATCAATCGTCACTAATAAAATAATGATCCAATAATATTCATATTTATTGCTTTAGTTTTCATATAAATACGAATGAAAAATTACATCTATAAAATTTGCGCTTGATGGTCGTTAACATATTTAAGCTCTTTTCACAACATTTGTCATTATTTCGCTGGAAATTTCACTATTCCATTTCGCTGAAAATTCGCTGTGATATAACAATATCAGAACGATTTAAATTTACAAAATATTTTTGCATAAATCAACTTGAGATAAATATAATAATTTGACGTATTATCGCGTCATAGCAAAACTGTGCGGTTAGTCCGGTCACGCGTTTTCGCGCACTTAAAACTATGTAATTATGCGTATAATTTGTGTTTAATTAAGTACAGTTTAAATCATCTAAGCGGCATATTTAATATCAATATATCACTTAACAAAACATAATAGAGCCCGGTATCTCGGCACATCTCCCCATCTTGGGCAATCAAGTCACACGCCCCGGTTATTGTGGAGCTCCCGGACTCCACGAGGACCACCTAACCGTGCTAGCCGTCTCCGTCGCCATGAAAGCTAATTGACTAATTTAATTAGGCGACAAAGTGAGAGCGGTCTCCCTGGCAAACTGGCTCGTTTTCAATGAAGCCCCAGCATCCACCACCCTTCCACCCTACCCGGTCCGGCAACTCCTGAAGGAGCTACGTGGGCGAGGACACGGAGCAACTAGACGCGGACCCAAGACTTAAGTCGAGGATTTAAACTGAATTCTTCGCGCTGAATACTAATTGAATGCAGCATCATTAGCATGGCGAAATGTAACAAGGGAAGACCTCTGGCGACTTTTGCCGGAGATAATAAAAAAAAGAGGGGACAAGAACATCGCGGCAATGTAATAAAGAGTTCCAATTTCAAAATAAATGTCGGAATTCAGTGTAGAAACATGATATAAACATTTAAAAAAAAATGCCATTTTGACTAATATATTAAACAGGGCTTGAAAACAGACTTAAACAGCTGTGGTGAGTCAGTAATTCAGACGATTTAATACGCCTTAAATCAGGATGTCACTTAAAATTCGACAACAACTTGCTGAAGACCAAAGCATTGAGAAATCACACTACTCTTTAACTATCTTGGCATTAATAGCCTCCGACGATTTTTTTATTTTCCAAGGTGAAAAAAACATTGAGGAGATAAAGAAGGAGGAAGTGTTGAAGATGCTAAATTCTATACCGAAAATTGCATTTCGGAAGTAAATTAAAAAAGCACTGTCACAAGCGAATGATGTATCTGACTCGTTAAAGAAGAAAAAATATATTAAGTAATATGTAAAGATTTTTTAAGTAAAATAAAAGTTCTAAAAAATTGTATCAATCCTTGTTTATTTATTTATTTGACCAAGATGGACGAATGTCAAAACAGAAAGATTCCAGATCGCATTTCACCCATTTTAAGATTCGATAAAGATTCTAAAGATGCAAGGGGAATGAGTCTCTCACGCTAATATTCCTCCAGTGCCAAACCACGACACTGGTTAATTTTATTATTTGTTTTTTTAATTATCTATTCAATTGATTCCAATGCGCCAAACTACCTACATATATATTTTATAAACATCCCCACAAAGTGTTATAAAGAATTCCCTGAATTTATAGTTTTTGTCGGACACCTATCCCATAACTTACTTAATTCGCGTTTAAATTACATTATCGAAATAATATGCACGTTACCTACAAGCAATAACACATGTTGGGTTTATTTTAGAACCAGTTTGTCACCGGTTGCCATAAATTTAACAAGTCGCGGTTATTGTTTTCAACTTCTGCTAGTAAACTTTCTATTATGACATTTTTACTATTTTTCGTATTAAAAAATGCAACGGTCATAGATTGAAGAGATACTTTCCTGATATTTTATGCTATTTTTATTCGATAAAGGATTGAAATCAAATGTAGGTAACCCAGAACATTTTCTATATTTATGGAGACATCTAAAATCTTCGACATTGCTATAGATAGTTTAGAGGTTTCAAATATCGTGAATGTGGGTGAAGGGACAAATCAAAATCAACGTCCTAAAATTGATGATGATACTTTAAACTCATTAGTGAAAACCGATCCGCCTAAGAATTGTCACAAAACCTCGTTGTCCTTGGTAAACAGTAAATAATAATTTTAAAAAGCACGGAAAAAATGGACTGATTCGTTTCTTAAAAGGATTGTTACTGAGAATGAGTAGTGGGTCCTCTGCATCAATTTGAAGGGAAAAAAAGACTTTAATCGAATTAGATACCTGTGTCTACCCCTCGGCTATCTATGGTTTAAAAAAGATCTCCTTTTGTATTTAGGGAGATATTTTGGAAATAATTCAATATGAATTCCTATAACCTGATCAGACTGTTACAGCAAACGTGTTTTGTCCACAATTAGTAAGATTACAAGAGGAATTGCTTAAAAAACGATCAGTTTTAGGAAATAATTACGGATGAATTTTCCAGTATGATTATGGAAGACCACAAGCAAGAATTATGCAGGATAAATTAATAGAACAAAGCTTTAGAAGCTCTGCTACATTTACCATATTAATCTGATGTTGCACCTTTGGACTATCATATTTTTAAGACGATGAAACATTCGCCTCGAGAAAAACGTCTAAAATCGAAAAACGTAATAAAAAATTACTCATTATATTAAAAAAAATCATAGAAAACAATATTATACAGCTTTGGTTTAAATAATATAAAAAAAAACATTTCTTTCAGCTATACCTAATATTATATTCATAATAATTTCAAGATCTCTATCTTTTTTGGATGGGTTGCAAACATTTAATACAATTTCCTAAATATGTGCAAGTTTGACCTCATTTTCGATAAATTGCAAACAAGTATACGGAGTGCCGCAAAAACAATGTCCACTGGCGCAAATAACCCAAATAAACAACAGCAAACGGGCTTTAAAGCAGCCAAGTAGCAAAAAGGATGTTTTGCCGGTGCAAAGTGGTTGCCGTATCCGCGACTAAGAAAATCTCAGTAAATCATAAAGTTGGTGGCACAGCGGGTTAGCGACGCCGGCAGATGGCGCTTCCGACGCCCTACCGAACTACGTACCTACCTGACCCGATCGTGCAAGTCAAGTGCCACGGCGCTCCGGATTACAATATTAGATTTTCATATTGAAACTCGCAAACGGCATAAGAACAGCTTTGCACAAGAGCCGCATTAAAACGAAGAGCGTGAAAGGCAAAACAATAATTTTCATAAAAAAAAATCTCTAGATGAAATCGGCGTCGATAATAGAGGAGAGCGATGCTATGGTTTCGTGAGAGGCTTCGGACGTACTCACGTGTTGTTGCGCAATTAAAAAGTTGTTTTTTGCACGGTGCATTGTTGCATTTTAAGTTTGCATAAGCCGGCTGCCATTTGCATTTCAAATCGCGATCTCGTATATATTAATATTCGTTCTTCGTGTGGCGCTTCAGCACTTGTGCACTCGAAACTGTTGACCTCGTTCCTCCGATATTGATGACGATCGCGCCCCTAGACGAGGCCACGATTTGACCACCTTTGCGAAAAGTTCAGAGCCAAAATTTTATTTTTAAAAATAATAAGACACCATACAAACCGTTAGAGATATCACGTAATAATATAATGCGAGATTTTCATTAATATTTTATCGAACTTTTCAGATCCATCCTCTATGTATAAAAAAAAATGCATATTATTTAGATTACGTGTGCAAGTGCCAGCAGCAAGGCAGTAGTAATTAATAAGCAAAATTTAAATAGTATTTTTAGCTACCATAGTTTTGGCAGCTCTCATAGCGTGAAAGACATGAAAAACGCGAACGGACTGAAGGTGAAGTCGTATGTAAAATTATCCATTCCATTGATTTTTTTTTATTTTAACAAAACAAATACAGTTTATATTAATATAAATAATTATTATCTAATATTTTTTCTTAATAACCTTAACTACAAGAACTAAAAGTCGGAAGGGGACGAGATAAACTGCCTGCATCAAGTATTAATGTTATCCTAATCCGGTTACAGCTTTATATTAACAGTTTTTTTTAACTTTTAATGGAAATGACAAAGAAACATATTCGGCATAATTCGCTTTATTAAAATGAGAGAAATATTAATGTAGTGATGTAATACTTGATCGGATAATAAGCGTAAGCCGGTCTTGCTGGATTCCAATTAAGAAATCACATCCTAGAAAACGAGACTCGTCCTGAATATTTTAGAGCTCAACGAGGTTATCTTACAAATCTTAATAAACAAAAAATCGCCTGTAACTGTTGAGCAACTTACAGAAAAACTGGTATTTGGTCATTCAACCATTCATTACACCTGTATGCCATCGGAGAAGTCTTCAAATTGGGTCCATAAGTCCTTACAAACTTCCCGAATCTATTGTAATATAATCATGAACAAAGAGTAAATGTATGCTCCACTTTGTTCTCACGACTCAAAAATAAACGTTTTTGGATCGAACTATTGACAAGACATGGGCTTTCTATAAAACTATCAAACGGCGAAGATAGTGGGTAGAGAAAGGAGAAATACAGCACCCCAGGCTAAAAAAAAGGCCCCATCCACGTAAAAAAATATTATTCTGTTTGATAGGATATGAAAGGTTTGAAGTAATAATTTGTACAACCGAAACCAAACGATAACTAAAGAGTTATATTGCGCAGCTTGAGCGATTGCTGACTTTAAGCAAAACGTCCATTTCCGCATTAACACATTGCCTACGGGGCGAATCGAGGTCAATGATTTGCTTACGGGGAACGCATTCGCTTAAATTTGGTGAAACGTCGTTTGTTGCAAAAAAAATCATAACTTTTTTATTAATATTGAGCAGAAAATTTAATTACTTACTCGATTGTTAACGCAAAAACTAATTTATATCTTATAGCATGGGTTACCGAACTTTTTGAATATGGTTTGAACATGTTCTTTTGAATTTTGAATTTTGAATATGTATATAGGATTGTGTGTCATTAGCCATTGAATCACTAGGATGGGCCATAATTTTTATTATCCACAACAACTGTTTTTATAGCTCCGAATATTGAGAAACAGCATAATAGGTATCCTACCGATAAGAAAATATTGAAAAAACAAAACGTTATAATATATATAGCAGATCAAATCGCATAGTATCGGCTGACGTCAAAACAAAAGATTATAACAGTGTAATAAATAAATAAATCCTTAAATGGTGTTCATTTTGCAGTGAATATTAAACAATTGCCGCTAAGAGTCGACAATTCTTTAAACACATCCCTTGTAAAAGAGCCATAAAATATTTCAAATAAATGGTTTTATATGCACTTGCCGCATTTGCCTAAAATTTCTAGCTAGTCTATTTTTTTTGTATTGCTACAACTATCAAGTAACTAACCAAAAAAATATATTTGAATAAAAAACAAAACGTTGTAAAAGTTACAGCCGATCAAACGCGTAGTGTCGGCTAGCGTGTGATATGCGCGCCCCGGACATACGTAAAAAAAACGCTTTCACGTGGAATCCACAACCCGCGTAAGCAATGAGTTAAGACGAGCAGCATTTTTCTATCAAGAGCAATGCTCGGCTACATACATTGATGGCAATACAAAGGCTAATGTAGTTTAACGTAGTTCGATCTGATTATCATTTATTCCGCAGTCTTAAAAATCATTTGGACAGAAAAAATATTATTTTGTGGACAAGATCAGAACGGTCAATCACAAATAAGTAAATTTTGAAAGAGAGTTTTCTAAATATGGAAGAGCATTATAGAAAATGAAGAAAAGGATATTTTAGATTAAATAATAACTTTGTCCTTTTGTAATAAAAAAAATGTAAAGAGTAAAAAATCAAGATTATTTATAGGATAATCTAATACATAATAGAAATATAATTAATAAAGTAAACCTAATAGCTACCAACATGTTTATTAACCCAGCCGTGTCGATAAGGCACCTATTGGGGACACCAAGTTTTTGATTTTTCTCTGATAACTCCTTTAATATAAATCATATATGTCACAAATATTATGTATTTCTTTAAAAGAGTATTAAGAATAATTATTATAAATAATCTTAGTCCTTTGTTGCCTGCAATTGTGAAAAAAAAATCAATATTCGCAATCAATGTTTTTTCTCGATCGCATCCGGTACGATGTGTCAAGTGTGAGTGAAATGTGAGATTGGCATGTGCGGCAAAACCTCAGTCTTCGGTGAGACATCGTCGAAAGCATTTTCATTTACGCGTCATATTAATTAGTTTAAAAAACAATTTTTATTTTTATTATTCTATTTCCTTATATCTGAAGAACGTCAGTGAATATAACTTTTTGTACAAAAAAGATTAATACCCATTTCCAGTATTTCATTCGACAATTAGTTTTATTACATAATGAGGATCGTCAGTCTTTATAACACCCCATTGAAGACGAACGTCGTTCAGAACACCCTGAAAGATCACTAAATCCGAATATATCCTACCTGAAAATAGCGTATACCATAGCAAGTATAATAGAATCGTAATATATCCAATTAATACGAATCCACACTTAATAACCAAAAATATATACGGATTTTTTTTCAGGATTTCAGGCCACTTCCTATCTGACAAATTTTCCTAATTAGCCGGCGTCAATAAGCGTAATCCGCGTGCAATAATTTCGACATCAGTTTTACCGGATCCCGTTAATCATCACCGTCATCGCATTTCCCGAAATGTTTACAAAACCGTCTTCAGCTTTTACAAAACTCAATTCATCCATCAAGCACCATCTGCATCCGTTCAGCCCGAATATTAAACAATCCGTCTTCCTTTCCATCACGAAATATAATAATTTAACAACAATAAATACGCATTTAATTGCACAAATGATAACGCTTCTAAATCCGTTTAATATTTTTTTTTAATTTCAGTTCAACTTTGGTCCATCATAAATCATGCGTCATTCATTTGTCACACGTCACGCTTCACGCGTCATAATTAATGTATTCTGCATATCTTATATGACAAAAATTACATAATAAATCCGGTATAATATTATGAGAATGAGTCTTTGATTTCCACTCCTATTAATTATATATAATATTATATATATCTAACCATAATACAATATATATTGAATACAAACTATTGTTCGAGATATGATATAACGTGATGCTACATTTTTTTTTATTGTTATTCCCTATATTCTCTCAATTACCGTTTGGAAAAATATAATAAAAATCCAATACACGGATTAAAGAGTCTCGAGGGGTTTTGCCCAAAAAATATTTTCACATTTTTCGTGGTGAAAGCACCTAAAAAAAACTATACCCACATTTTTCTCGTATCCTATAAGGTGGAAAAGCAATATCTTGGTTTTCCGTGAGGTTAAGCAAACCGTCATACAAAAATGTGCTCGTTGATCCGTACTTATTGTTCTTTTATCCAGTGTACATTTTTATAGCATTAATATCGACAATGGAAACTATATTATTAAAAAAAAAACATATATATATCTATAACTTTCCTACGAATTTATTTTTTATTTTTATTTTTATCCCCTCCCAACCCCAACCGGGGGGGGGGGTAGCCACCAAGAATGTATCAGTAATGAATCACAACTATCAACCATACCATTAAATGGTCAGCTTCTCATTACATTTTTTATATTACAGTCAACATAACCCTGCATAAATTGACTAGTGACCGAACTGAACTTTGATAAATACCCAACAAAACAGTGCAAAAAGACATGTTGGTGTACACACATCCTTGTGTGCATAAATAAATCTGGTCTCTAACGGA
>JAGXCT010031119.1:0-12644 GCA_022495035.1 Philopotamus ludificatus
TAAATGCCATATGAAGGACGAGAGGAGAGTCTCCAGAGTCGTCATGGCGAAGTAATGCAGGAGAGTGTTCACGCTACAACTGCGGGCGAAGATCTGCCCGGGGGAAGCGTAGTAGATTTCCGGAGACGTCTCGTGGTGTTGCCAAGGCACAACACGGCGTTAGTCCTAACATGTTTAAATTTAGATTCAATTCACATGTATACGAAGTATGTAATAGACCCTCAAGAATGTTGGGCGTTGTCTTGAGAAATTCTCGTTACATACATAGCACCTTAGTTATAAGGTTGCTATACGATACATTGGACCCAAGTTTACTTGATCAGGATCTATTATCTGTGCATCACATGACGCTTCGAATATCCTCAGACTAGAGAGAATCCAGAAGAAATTCTAAAGATAATTCTATATGGGAGAGTTTGGATTTTACCCGAGCTTATACCCCAGCACATGGATTCACAGTTGTCTTTAGGCTTTACTTTATAGGCCCGTCTATGGTACACTGGGCCAGCATACCTTAACAAAACATAGAACAACCGTTCATTAGGGCTAAGAGGCCTGGTTAAGCAGGTCGGCTCTCGCCTCGAAACGGCCGGCAAGCGTGTTGAAAGCCACAATTGTAGATCGATCGTGGCCAATCGGGCCTTGGGCCTTCCTGACAGCTTTGAGCATTCTTTCCCTGTTTGAGTCCGGTCACTCTCACCGTAAATGTTTGCTCAGGGCGCTCGCAATAGTTACAGGAAGCATCCTCTCGCAGTCCAAGGTTCTTCAACCGGGCATTGAAAGCTCTGTGACCAGTGATAAATTGAGATAAAAATGGTTTGGGTGGATCCAATTCATTTCCAGGCAAAGTGCGACATTTGGGAAGAATAGGTAGCCAGTTCTTTCCGTCGTTTCGGAATCCCATCGTGGCGCTGTTGGCATCTTCATCGTCTTGGGTGATCTTTACTTACTCCACCAATGCCAACCCCCTTGTACAGTGCGAGTTGCCCTTATGGGCACCACCTCACTCGTTCGCGTATGCTTTTTCTTCCGCTATACGTGAGGATACGTGCTCTCGGCAACTCTTCGGTAGTCAGAGCTATCAGTCTACTAAACCACTAATTACTTAGACATTTTCAATGTAAAGTATCACCATATCGTTGATCTCTTATATGAGATTTTATAATTACATATAACAGAGCAATTAATGACGATACTTATATACTTTATCTAAATATTTATCCCTTCTATACCATTTGCACCAACTGTTTATTATGCAAGATTGGCAAATTGGCTCAATCTGTACCGCCAACTACGCATTAGCTTTAAATAAACAAATAAATATCGAATTTCATACGTGACGTAATACGTCTAAATTTGTGTTTCAGAACCTCCGATCATATCGTTGACGTACCAACCGATAATGTATAAACTGGGCGGACCGTTGACATTAAAGTGCGAAGCTCGCGGCTTGCCGTTCCCGACGATAACGTGGTTTAAGAATGCGAGAGCTTTACACAACACGCAATCGCTGACGATCGATTCGAATTTGATTCGTATCGAACCGCTCTCCGAGAATCACAACGGTAATTATATGTGTCGGGGTGAAAACAGCGAAGGTTTCAAAGAGGAATCGATCAACGTCACGGTTATAGAAACGATACCCGAATCGCCTGAAATAATATATAAGCCATACGATATTGAAACGATGACGGGAACCAAAATAGAGCTGCCGTGCAGAGCCGAAGGCGATCCGCCGCCGATCATATCGTGGAAGAAAGACGGATCCAACATATTATTTACGATCAGACATAAAATATCGTTGCACGGGAGTTTATATATAACGAACGTGACGGAGCAGGACGGCGGACGTTACGAGTGCTCGGCCGTAAACGAAGCGGGCAGAGCGTCCGCTTCCGGACTGATCACCGTAAAAGAAGAGATATTGTTCAGGCCCGGAAACGAATTCGTTAAAATAGCGTTTGCCGAGGCCGTGCACGAAGTCGATTTGGCTATTAATAAGACGGTGGAATCGCTCTTCGGCAATAAGGACGCGAGACCGAACATGGGCGAGTTGTACAGAATCGTCAGATTCCCGAGCGCGCCCGAACGGCAGCTAGCGAGAGCCGCCGAAGTGTACGAGCGGACTCTCGTCAATATCAGACGTCACGTAAACGCCGGTAAAAGCGTCAATATAACGTCAGATTTCAATTATAAAGAGTTATTGTCGGCCGATCACATATCGCTGGTGGCTAAATTATCGGGATGCATGGCGCACAGATTGACGAACAACTGTTCGAACATTTGCTTCCATTCGAAGTACCGTTCGTTCGACGGCACGTGTAATAACATCGAGAATCCGACGTGGGGAGCGTCGAATACTGCGTTTCGACGAATACTAAAACCTATTTATGAAAACGGGTTCAGTCAACCCGTCGGCTGGTCTAAAAATATGAAATATAACGGATACGTCCTGCCGAGCGCTAGATTGGTGTCGAGTAAGCTTATATCAACAACGGTTGTTACGCCGGACGAGCGAATCTCGCACATGGTCATGCAATGGGGTCAATTTTTGGATCACGATATGGATCACGCGACTCCGTCGGTGACGTCGCAGAGCTGGGACGGCGTCGATTGTAAACGAACGTGCGATTATGCGGCGCCGTGTTTTCCGATAGACATACCGGATCACGATCCGAGGGTTTCGAACAGGCGATGCATCGATTTTGTAAGATCGAGCTCGGTCTGCGGATCGGGCATGACGTCGGTGTTCTTCGACGAGATATATCCGAGGGAGCAGATAAATCAGCTGACTTCGTTCATCGACGGATCTCAAGTGTACGGATATGCGGAGGATATAGCGCAGGATTTGCGTAACTTGACGACCGACGACGGACTGTTGAGAGACGGTTTAATATTTCCGGGACGAAAGGCATTGTTGCCGTTCACGACGGATGCGCAAAAAATGGATTGCCGCGGAGGCGCATTGGAGTCTAACATCAAATGTTTCATCGCGGGCGATATACGAGCTAACGAGCAAGTCGGATTGCTATCGATGCATACGCTCTGGTTCAGAGAGCACAACCGGATAGCGATCGAATTACGTAAAATAAATCCGCAATGGAGCGGTGACATGGTGTATTTCGAAGCTAGAAAAATCGTAGGAGCACAAATGCAACAGATTACGTACGATCACTGGCTACCGTTGATACTAGGTCCATCGGGCATGGAGAAGTTGAGTTTGAATAATAAAAAATATGATACATCAGTAAATCCCAGTATATCGAATGTATTTGCGACTGCCGCTCTGCGATTCGGTCACTCGTTAATCAATCCGATACTTCAAAGGTTAGACGACGAATTTAAAGAGATACCAGAAGGTCATTTGCCGTTGCATAAAGCGTTCTTTGCATCGTGGCGTCTTATAGAAGAGGGCGGTATTGATCCATTGCTCCGCGGATTGATCTTCATGCCGGCCAAGCTCAAAACACCGGGGCAAAATCTAAACGCAGATCTGACGGAGAAGCTATTTGATGTTGCCCATGCCGTGGCTCTGGATCTCGCAGCTATGAATATACAGCGTTCGAGAGATCACGCAATACCCTCTTATACGGAATGGCGAAAAATATGCAATATGTCAAAGGTGAATACGTTCGATGACTTACGAAACGATATATCGGATCAAAAAATCCGCGAAAAATTAAAAAGGCTATACGGTAGCGTTCACAACATCGACGTTTGGGTAGGCGGTATATTGGAGGATCAGGTCCCCGGCGGTAAAGTCGGTCCATTGTTCCAATGTCTGCTGGTCGAACAATTCCGCAGATTGAAATCCGGAGACAGGTTATGGTATGAAAATCCTAAAGTCTTTACACCAGATCAATTGAAACAGATTAAACAAACGACGCTATCGAGAGTGTTGTGCGACAACGGCGATAACATCGATACGGTAACGACGAACGTGTTCATCTTGCCGGAGCAACAAGAGGGATTGATCGATTGTGAATATATACCAAAGATTAATCTGCAGCATTGGGCCGATTGCAACGATTGTGACGGCGGATTTTGCAGTGCGGTGTCGAATTTTAACACGCGAACGCGGCGTCAAGCTTTTAATAAAATAGAAGAGTACGAGAACAGGGAGATGAACGAGAATTCGTTTACGAAATCTCTCGAAGAGATGAAACAAACGATGAACGAAATGAAACACAGAATTGAAAAGTTGGAACAAAATTGTGATATCAAATCATGATCCGATTATTTACTCTCTATTTTTTTTTTTTTATATATATAATTTATTTTGTACGCCGCTTTGTAGGGATAAGCTGTTTAGCAATAATATATGTTTAATAAACCATCAAAGAATGTACTTAAATGTTTATATTTTTATAAAAATATTGTGCTAGCCATAAAACATATTATGTAAGAAATGTATTTATTTACCTTACCTATGTAAATATGAATACTTAATTATATGAATAAATAAGATTTTTGCGATAACTAGAGTTTTTATTCATTTTAACTCTTTATAGTCCGACAACACATATGTTGTGTTTTATAAAAACTTTCATCAAAAGGCACTAATTATTTTTCAATAATTTAAAAAAATGTATGTCCATGGTTTGAAGCTGTATTTTTTCGCATAATCTCATACATATGGTGACATATATAATATTTGAGATTGAAATGGGACATTTTGTCTCACTTACTCTTACACGATTTGTCTTCCCTCTCATATAACGAACGATTAGGTAAAGATATTTGGCAATACTTTATAATATAATAGAATATTTATATATATATATATATATAAATATTCTATTATATTATAAAGTATTGCCAAATATCTTTACCTAATCGTTCGTTATATGAGAGGGAAGACAAATCGTGTAAGAGTAAGTGAGACAAAATGTCCCATTTCAATCTCAAATATTATATATGTCACCATATGTATGAGATTATGCGAAAAAATACAGCTTCAAACCATGGACATACATTTTTTTAAATTATTGAAAAATAATTAGTGCCTTTTGATGAAAGTTTTTATAAAACACAACATATGTGTTGTCGGACTATAAAGAGTTAAAATGAATAAAAACTCTAGTTATCGCAAAAATCTTATTTATTCATATAATTAAGTATTCATATTTACATAGGTAAGGTAAATAAATACATTTCTTACATAATATGTTTTATGGCTAGCACAATATTTTTATAAAAATATAAACATTTAAGTACATTCTTTGATGGTTTATTAAACATATATTATTGCTAAACAGCTTATCCCTACAAAGCGGCGTACAAAATAAATTATATATATAAAAAAAAAAAAATAGAGAGTAAATAATCGGATCATGATTTGATATCACAATTTTGTTCCAACTTTTCAATTCTGTGTTTCATTTCGTTCATCGTTTGTTTCATCTCTTCGAGAGATTTCGTAAACGAATTCTCGTTCATCTCCCTGTTCTCGTACTCTTCTATTTTATTAAAAGCTTGACGCCGCGTTCGCGTGTTAAAATTCGACACCGCACTGCAAAATCCGCCGTCACAATCGTTGCAATCGGCCCAATGCTGCAGATTAATCTTTGGTATATATTCACAATCGATCAATCCCTCTTGTTGCTCCGGCAAGATGAACACGTTCGTCGTTACCGTATCGATGTTATCGCCGTTGTCGCACAACACTCTCGATAGCGTCGTTTGTTTAATCTGTTTCAATTGATCTGGTGTAAAGACTTTAGGATTTTCATACCATAACCTGTCTCCGGATTTCAATCTGCGGAATTGTTCGACCAGCAGACATTGGAACAATGGACCGACTTTACCGCCGGGGACCTGATCCTCCAATATACCGCCTACCCAAACGTCGATGTTGTGAACGCTACCGTATAGCCTTTTTAATTTTTCGCGGATTTTTTGATCCGATATATCGTTTCGTAAGTCATCGAACGTATTCACCTTTGACATATTGCATATTTTTCGCCATTCCGTATAAGAGGGTATTGCGTGATCTCTCGAACGCTGTATATTCATAGCTGCGAGATCCAGAGCCACGGCATGGGCAACATCAAATAGCTTCTCCGTCAGATCTGCGTTTAGATTTTGCCCCGGTGTTTTGAGCTTGGCCGGCATGAAGATCAATCCGCGGAGCAATGGATCAATACCGCCCTCTTCTATAAGACGCCACGATGCAAAGAACGCTTTATGCAACGGCAAATGACCTTCTGGTATCTCTTTAAATTCGTCGTCTAACCTTTGAAGTATCGGATTGATTAACGAGTGACCGAATCGCAGAGCGGCAGTCGCAAATACATTCGATATACTGGGATTTACTGATGTATCATATTTTTTATTATTCAAACTCAACTTCTCCATGCCCGATGGACCTAGTATCAACGGTAGCCAGTGATCGTACGTAATCTGTTGCATTTGTGCTCCTACGATTTTTCTAGCTTCGAAATACACCATGTCACCGCTCCATTGCGGATTTATTTTACGTAATTCGATCGCTATCCGGTTGTGCTCTCTGAACCAGAGCGTATGCATCGATAGCAATCCGACTTGCTCGTTAGCTCGTATATCGCCCGCGATGAAACATTTGATGTTAGACTCCAATGCGCCTCCGCGGCAATCCATTTTTTGCGCATCCGTCGTGAACGGCAACAATGCCTTTCGTCCCGGAAATATTAAACCGTCTCTCAACAGTCCGTCGTCGGTCGTCAAGTTACGCAAATCCTGCGCTATATCCTCCGCATATCCGTACACTTGAGATCCGTCGATGAACGAAGTCAGCTGATTTATCTGCTCCCTCGGATATATCTCGTCGAAGAACACCGACGTCATGCCCGATCCGCAGACCGAGCTCGATCTTACAAAATCGATGCATCGCCTGTTCGAAACCCTCGGATCGTGATCCGGTATGTCTATCGGAAAACACGGCGCCGCATAATCGCACGTTCGTTTACAATCGACGCCGTCCCAGCTCTGCGACGTCACCGACGGAGTCGCGTGATCCATATCGTGATCCAAAAATTGACCCCATTGCATGACCATGTGCGAGATTCGCTCGTCCGGCGTAACAACCGTTGTTGATATAAGCTTACTCGACACCAATCTAGCGCTCGGCAGGACGTATCCGTTATATTTCATATTTTTAGACCAGCCGACGGGTTGACTGAACCCGTTTTCATAAATAGGTTTTAGTATTCGTCGAAACGCAGTATTCGACGCTCCCCACGTCGGATTCTCGATGTTATTACACGTGCCGTCGAACGAACGGTACTTCGAATGGAAGCAAATGTTCGAACAGTTGTTCGTCAATCTGTGCGCCATGCATCCCGATAATTTAGCCACCAGCGATATGTGATCGGCCGACAATAACTCTTTATAATTGAAATCTGACGTTATATTGACGCTTTTACCGGCGTTTACGTGACGTCTGATATTGACGAGAGTCCGCTCGTACACTTCGGCGGCTCTCGCTAGCTGCCGTTCGGGCGCGCTCGGGAATCTGACGATTCTGTACAACTCGCCCATGTTCGGTCTCGCGTCCTTATTGCCGAAGAGCGATTCCACCGTCTTATTAATAGCCAAATCGACTTCGTGCACGGCCTCGGCAAACGCTATTTTAACGAATTCGTTTCCGGGCCTGAACAATATCTCTTCTTTTACGGTGATCAGTCCGGAAGCGGACGCTCTGCCCGCTTCGTTTACGGCCGAGCACTCGTAACGTCCGCCGTCCTGCTCCGTCACGTTCGTTATATATAAACTCCCGTGCAACGATATTTTATGTCTGATCGTAAATAATATGTTGGATCCGTCTTTCTTCCACGATATGATCGGCGGCGGATCGCCTTCGGCTCTGCACGGCAGCTCTATTTTGGTTCCCGTCATCGTTTCAATATCGTATGGCTTATATATTATTTCAGGCGATTCGGGTATCGTTTCTATAACCGTGACGTTGATCGATTCCTCTTTGAAACCTTCGCTGTTTTCACCCCGACACATATAATTACCGTTGTGATTCTCGGAGAGCGGTTCGATACGAATCAAATTCGAATCGATCGTCAGCGATTGCGTGTTGTGTAAAGCTCTCGCATTCTTAAACCACGTTATCGTCGGGAACGGCAAGCCGCGAGCTTCGCACTTTAATGTCAACGGTCCGCCCAGTTTATACATTATCGGTTGGTACGTCAACGATATGATCGGAGGTTCTGAAACACAAATTTAGACGTATTACGTCACGTATGAAATTCGATATTTATTTGTTTATTTAAAGCTAATGCGTAGTTGGCGGTACAGATTGAGCCAATTTGCCAATCTTGCATAATAAACAGTTGGTGCAAATGGTATAGAAGGGATAAATATTTAGATAAAGTATATAAGTATCGTCATTAATTGCTCTGTTATATGTAATTATAAAATCTCATATAAGAGATCAACGATATGGTGATACTTTACATTGAAAATGTCTAAGTAATTAGTGGTTTAGTAGACTGATAGCTCTGACTACCGAAGAGTTGCCGAGAGCACGTATCCTCACGTATAGCGGAAGAAAAAGCATACGCGAACGAGTGAGGTGGTGCCCATAAGGGCAACTCGCACTGTACAAGGGGGTTGGCATTGGTGGAGTAAGTAAAGATCACCCAAGACGATGAAGATGCCAACAGCGCCACGATGGGATTCCGAAACGACGGAAAGAACTGGCTACCTATTCTTCCCAAATGTCGCACTTTGCCTGGAAATGAATTGGATCCACCCAAACCATTTTTATCTCAATTTATCACTGGTCACAGAGCTTTCAATGCCCGGTTGAAGAACCTTGGACTGCGAGAGGATGCTTCCTGTAACTATTGCGAGCGCCCTGAGCAAACATTTACGGTGAGAGTGACCGGACTCAAACAGGGAAAGAATGCTCAAAGCTGTCAGGAAGGCCCAAGGCCCGATTGGCCACGATCGATCTACAATTGTGGCTTTCAACACGCTTGCCGGCCGTTTCGAGGCGAGAGCCGACCTGCTTAACCAGGCCTCTTAGCCCTAATGAACGGTTGTTCTATGTTTTGTTAAGGTATGCTGGCCCAGTGTACCATAGACGGGCCTATAAAGTAAAGCCTAAAGACAACTGTGAATCCATGTGCTGGGGTATAAGCTCGGGTAAAATCCAAACTCTCCCATATAGAATTATCTTTAGAATTTCTTCTGGATTCTCTCTAGTCTGAGGATATTCGAAGCGTCATGTGATGCACAGATAATAGATCCTGATCAAGTAAACTTGGGTCCAATGTATCGTATAGCAACCTTATAACTAAGGTGCTATGTATGTAACGAGAATTTCTCAAGACAACGCCCAACATTCTTGAGGGTCTATTACATACTTCGTATACATGTGAATTGAATCTAAATTTAAACATGTTAGGACTAACGCCGTGTTGTGCCTTGGCAACACCACGAGACGTCTCCGGAAATCTACTACGCTTCCCCCGGGCAGATCTTCGCCCGCAGTTGTAGCGTGAACACTCTCCTGCATTACTTCGCCATGACGACTCTGGAGACTCTCCTCTCGTCCTTCATATGGCATTTATTATCGACACCGATAATAATAATCAGCTCAGCCAACCGCCTGCAGACTCCGCCTCAGCATCCGCCGACTCGAGACCGCACTCGAGACACTGTCGAATCCGAGCCCCCAACCGGTGACTTGTCAAGGATCAGCAGGAAAGGTGCCTCTACCGACACTCCGGACTCTCGACCGCCGTCATTGCCAGAGGTCAAGATATAGAGCGCACCAGGACATTGCATCTTTGGGTCATAACCTAACAGCTGCCGCGCAACAATAATAATTTCTTTACATTTAATAAATGTGTCGATGTGTTTAACTTTATAAACTGTGTTTGCATTTCATCCACCGGCGAGAGTAGAGACTCGCCATGGTCCGAGTCACGAATCCCTCTACATCCTTTACAGAGTCAAACAGAATTCCCAGATCTTTAATTGCCGATTGCCTGGGAAGAGTTACATTCTCAAGCGTGTTATTAAAGGTCAGAACTTCTTTAGATCTCGAAAACGTCGGGAGACGATTAGTAGATGCCCGTTCAAGCAAAGAATTGATGTCCAACTGTAGCGAGAGTAAACTAAAAATAATTTTACGAGTAAAACAAATAATAATGATCCCAAATAGGAACCCTGTGGTATTCCCGAAGTTGCATTGTAGACGCTTGACGTCAGGGAGCCAAGAATCTAAATCTATCTAATTTAGAAATGAGTCTAGTGTGGTCGACTTTATGAATAATGAATAATTTTGTATATACCTAATAGTTTTATCTGCGATATTGCTGATATTTTTCCGTGGATGTTCTCGGCTTCGCATTTATACGAACCCGTATCGGTGTTGTCGATGTTAAAGAGATCGAGCGTTCCGTTACGGTGTATTCTGATTTTATTCGATAATCCGATTCGTTTGCCGTTATGATACCATATAACGTGTGGATGTGGTTTTCCCTTTGCGAGACAATGCAGCGATACTAATTTATCATTAACGCTGACCGTTTTGCTGTTCGGAAAAATAGAGAATTGCGGCACGGCTAAAACAATATTTTATTTATCAATGAATAATTAATTAATACGAAATGAATGTATGGAAAATGTATCACCGTATGCCAACGGATCATCGTTTAGATGTATCCGGGCTTCTTTGGATTTGACCTCGCCGAGCGGATTTTTAGCCATGCATTCGAACACACCGATATCGCTCTCGTCGGGATTGTCGATTTTAAGAGAGCCGTCCGTCAGCACTTGGTATCTCGGATCGGATAACTGTAGCTCGTTCGAATCTTTCATCCAGTATATTTCCGGCCTGGGATCTCCGCTCACCTGGCATTTGAAGACGGCGGTGCCGCCGAAATTCACCTCGACGTCCTTCGGTCCGTTGGTAATCGTCGGTTTTTCTTAACGGAAATAAATAAATAATTATATACGTACGACGATGATATTAAACGATTGTATAATTACCACAATGAAGATCGTCGTAGTGCATCGACGATAGAGCAACGCCTCTCATCACTTCCGGAGACTGACATATGCCGGCTGCTTGAAGATTCTTGCCGTTTCTGTTCTTTTCATAAATCATTTTCAGGAGCCACAGTATGTTACAATCGCATACCAACGAATTGCTGTCGAGTCTCAGCCGTTTCAGCAACGGCATGTTATCGAAGATCCCCGCCGGCAATCTCTGTATCTTGTTATTGTGCAAAAATCTGTAAAATCAATCGCAATATGTGAGAATCGTATCGAATAATAATATCGAAGGACGTGACGTTACTCACAATCGTTCCAGCATCGGTAGGTTCTCAAACACTTCTCTATTGAACGACGATATGTAATTAAAATGGAGGTATCTGAAAACATGTATTTTTAATTACAAGACAATGTATATATCGATACGACGAAACACTGCCATTGCTGCCGTCAACGACTACAACTCCTGACGAATAAATTGCCACAAAATCATACGATTAAAATAATAAAACGATCGCACTGCATTATAATTAACTTATTATTTTTAGACGTCTTTATATTAATCCTTTGAACATGGTTTATGATTTTATACATAAAATTTTAAAGCATAAATATTGATCGAACATGATGAGAGGCATAAAAATTCCAATACTCAACTGCTAATCAATTAGGATTAGTGTGAAACACGTTTTCTGTCTCTTTACTTGAATATATAAATTATTTACAATTTTTTTTTTGACGAAAATTTTCCATATTTATCTAAATTAATTGACGCCGACGCGCATTTTTTTTTATTATTCGCTGAAAAAAAATTATGCTAATCCCGGTGTTTTTTGCCTAAATTTTGCGCATCTGCAATATGGGTTACGGCTGTCATGTGTAATTGTCTAATCTGCAACATCTGGGTCACATATGGGAATTTTTAGCCCACGCACTCCGACTAAATCTATCCTGCTAAATTTTAAAACAGGGCTGTTCAAATTTTGTCTAATATTATTTAACGTGTACCGGGAATAGTTGCATATTTGCACTGTGATGTAATCTGATGACACTTGAGGTTACAACGAATTTGACCGCAATGATTATTCTTTTAAATATATCAATTATTTATAAACTAATTACGTGTGCATAAACGAGAAATGATCTCAAGGTTATTTATTTGGTTGTATAAAGTAGCGGCTCTTGGGTAAAATATCGTGTTCCTGTAGTAAATGTATTGTTAGATTTTTCCAAATTTGTATACTAATGCCGATAAAAAGTTGTGAATCTTTAATATTTGTGTTTGTTACTAAGAATGTTTTATCCGCCACTGGGGGTGTTGCCAAAGATTGAATTTTTCGAGCTAGTTGGAAAAATTCTGGGGCCCCATGAGGGCCCCAATGACCTAAATGTCATTGTTCCTTTGCGACGCTTTGTCTAAGCGTAGGTACACGCCTAATAATGAGCCTAATTCAATATGAAATAACATACCCTTGTTCTTGAAAGAGTATTGGTACAGCAATACCCCCAATAACGCGTGTTCCGATAACGCGAATGTCAAAATAAATCGCGGCAATCACCCAAATAACGCGAGCGCATTCTATTCATGCACAGCTCGACCGTAAACTCTATGTCGTTTGGCTGGGTGCGCCTGTGTGTTGATCTCGCTC
>JAGXCT010031120.1:0-12685 GCA_022495035.1 Philopotamus ludificatus
AAATTTCAATGTTATGTCGGCTGTATATAGATTTATGTCTTCACGACATAGAGCTGCTACAGCTACTTTTACCGGTTCTAATGCCAATATAATGTCAGAGAACTTATCAAATTCATATTATTTTAATTTCATAAAATCGTTCCAGCACTTTCGGCAAGGAATTCCACAGAGCTTTGCAATCTGGATGCAAAGTACGCTCAAAATTCGTCTTAAACAAAAACAAAACACCCTATTCCGCATGCATATCTACAGTAAACCGATAAACCGGTTAACCGGTAATGCAAGCCCTAGTCAGACACGCTGAAGAACTACTGATTAACAATACACTGGTGATTTTTTTTTATTGTTTTGAATAAAATGTCCACGAACAAAAGAATACATGAAACATTGCATACTGCTATTTTACGAGCAGGTTATGAAAGACATCTAGACCGCTAAATACATTAACAAATTTTACTATCAAGTGCTAACAATAGCAGATCCCAATTTTGGTTTCGAAGCTTTAAATCAAGCGATAGGAAATAAAAAGATGCGTCTAAATCAGAACTGATATGACCCGATTGAAGTTAACCACTACTGAGCGCAGATAGTACGCGGATGGGTGACCATTCCGAAAGATTTTGAGTGGCGCTGGAAGTGAAGGCTGACGATCTTCATTTCACAAAAAATATAAGCTGAAAAGCGGGCAGCAGCGCTTTATAGTTTCAGTTCTGGGTTTCAGCTCTGTGTTGCAGAAGTCAACGGGAAACCACTGCACTATATATTCTCATGAAAACCATGTCCATGGTCCTCCATAAGGAGAATCATGCGCATGATCACGTTCCTTGAGAAATGAGCGAATATGAATTAATAGTTCATGTAAAAAAATAATAATAATGATATTTAATTTCAACAAACTAAGCTCCATTCGATTATTAACTTTTTAGGCCCATGAAGTAGAATTAAGGAGAAAGATAAGTTTTGAAAAACCACTTGATGCAGTATTTTTATTCTTTTGCCGTCTAGTTTATTTAAAAAGTATATGTAAAAACACATGAAATAAATAATTTTCTGTATAGAATACGAGAATGTAGTATTTAAAAAAAAGTCAACGTAAAAAATATATATTACTATTGTTTTTATTAATATTGTATACTTTCTTATGCCATTTGCATAAAAATCATTTGATTCGGATGAAAAAAAAATCTAGTCTTAAATTCTTCGATATTCCTAAAATAGGATAAAAAGTGCTGTATTTATTTTAATAAATAGTGAACGGATGAATAATTACATTATCTTTGTATTCTATTATTTTATCCCGAGTAACTTTATATGGATGAGAAAATATGTTTTCTCTACTGAATTTTAAGGGTTATTTTTCAACAAATTGCTTCTTTTAATCATTCCAGCCTATTACAATATCTGTTAATATTTAATAATTTTATTATGAATAATTCCATTACAACCCCACCATACAGAAAAAAATAAATTATTAATTAAAGTAAATTTTGTAGCTTCTCTAAGTAACTTCTTTAGGCTTTAATCTCTTATCGAATAAAAATAGCAGCAATAGAATAAAAATAAAAACTGTAGATTATAAATAGAGCTTCAAACTGATGTAAAAACGCCACAATCTTGAAAATTGCATAATTTTTATTTTGAATTGGCTGAAAAATAGACATCAAGATCCGTTTCACTATTATTCTTAGAATTATTGTCGATAAAAAGTGCTTCAATGATTTAAATAAATGGTAATCCAATGGAGCAATGACAATCCATTAATTTATCCCGAGTAATTTCGCATCATCATAATTAAATAATGTTTTCTCCTATACAATACCTTTACAATCCCACCATACAGGCAAAGGTACCCTTAAGAATATTAGGTTTAGTTTCGGAGGCTGCCAGGGGTACTTGCCCTTTAACAATATCACAAGATGTCGAAGAAATGTGTAATTTTCTTCAGATTTTATTAAATCTTGACACATTCGAACCCGTACAGATTTGTTACGAATTATTTTAAAATATTCTTACTCTCAAGATCAAGAGTATCTGATCCTATACCCTTATTTTCTATTTTCACTACCCTCTCACTTTTTTTAAGTCAAAATTAAGTTAGTCAACGTATTATTTGAAGCATTTCTGACTAATTCGCTGCTAAAAAAATGTGATTTATTTAGAATTCAATTAATAGATCGACAACTGGCATAAAAGTCAACATTGAAAGGGATGAAATTATTATTATTTTTAAATACTACAAATTAGGGTTTAATAATCATATAACAACTATATACCATATTTAGATGTTTTATATAATTGTAGTTTATTTAGTATATATATTATTGAGATAGATCTGAATAAAATTCCAGCTATAAGAAGATGTATTTTTCAAGAATGGGTAAAGACATATGTTGGCCTATCCATCGATTAGATCAAAAGCATCTTTTACACCGTAAAATCCATGCAATCAATTGATAACACTCCAAAGATGGATAGTACATAGCTTAGAGTTTCTAAGAAAATTGCGGGAATTAAATATATAATTTACCGTGATGGTGTTAACCTTGATTTGCACGGTTCTAAATTTTAATGTATCATTTAAGTTAATATTCTTATTATTATACATTATGATATATTATGTATATATTCATATATATAATTTTCTAAAATGAGCATAGTTTGGTGAACGCTGATCTGTGTTACGGAGAAATTAATGGATGGAAGTCGTGTGTTGGTAACACTAGATTTTTTTTTCAACAACAGCAACAACAGAAGCCGTGCACATGCTCTATTGAAGATGTCCCTCGGTCCCTAATGACTAAGGATCGCGATCATTATGAGTTGTTCTGGATCTGATTTACCATTCTGCGGTACTTGAAATGGATGCGACGTCGCGTCCAACGACTATGCATCACCTCCAAGCTTGTCCTACGAAACCTACAAAAAAAAAATGTCGACTTTTCCCACCACCCCGTTTGCGTTTTGTTCATCGATCGGTCTCTATATATTATTTCATATTTACAAACGTTAATGTTTCGCTATCGCCCGAAAATCTTTATTGTCGGTTCGTGTTGTTGAAAAGTCCCTAAACGTCACAATTCGGATATATAGCAACTATTCGGCCAGTAATGGTTGTTTGTAGCAGATATCGTATCGCCAAATATGTATATTATACTCGAGATTGCGATTCATTGCTCGAGATAATAAATTTTTGGCGAAAGTCGTACGAAATTTGAATATGGAAATGGAACAATTTCGACGGCGAACAACTGCGGACGGACAGATTTGATCAAAACTCGGTAAAATTAATTAATTATTTAGTAAAACGTATTTTTTTTACATGATGAATATTGCGACTCGACACTAGAATCGAAAAAATCTGTGTTTTTAATGGTTTTTATTTATTTTTATGACAATTTATAATGATTCCATTCACCTATATAAAGATTACAAAGTTGCAAAGGGTATCTCGCACTAATATTCCCCCAGTGTCAAACCACGACACTGGTTGATTTTAATATTATTTCAGTTTAATTAAATTTTATATTATTCGATTTAAAAAATGCATTAAAACAATTAATTCCAACGCGTCAAACTACCTAGATTTTTTTATCATCGTATTATTTTATTACTTAAAATAAATTACGACAACGGACTTTTTTTCAATTCTCGGTGAGTAGCTTGTCACTCCCATCCGAATGTAAATTTGAGCGCAATTCGAACTAAAATTAGATGCTTTTCTGTTGGAAAAAAGGGCTATACAGATTCTACAGTAGAGTCTACTCTTTAGCGAAAAATCTTCTTGAAAATTTTCGCCGATAGAAATGGATAGTTTGTCAATGTCAAAATTTATAAAAGGAGCTGAAACAAATTGTCAAAATCAAATCACTAAGCTTGAAAGAGTCTGGTCATGATTTTTCGCTTTGTAGATTTCACGTTTTATTCCTTTTTTCAGGTTTTCTTTTAAACAGGAGAAATGGTTAACATCTTTACGACTTGTTGAACATTCAGTTCATTTAATTTTTCTGTAACATTCACAAGATTTGTAAGCTCTGAGTATGTTCCATCACTTGAAAAATTCGACTATGGTAGGTTCAACCATTTCATGCTTTCGAACGAGCAGTGTTCGCGCGCGGAACATGTATCGCATCGTGCTAACCCGAGCACTGCTCGCGAGTTTCGACTTGCCTGTATTAAATACAATAAACTTTAATTTTAATTTTTTTGGAACTGAACAAGTATTAAATTATGCAAACTCTTTAAATAAAAAATAAAATAACCTGATATTTTTAGTTGTATTTTGGTGAAAAAAACACGAGCATGAAGTGGTTTAAACGACGAAGAACCTGTCCATTACTCAACCAATGGATTTCTGTATGGAGCAGGAGTTCTACATACTAGCAATTTAGCTTAGCACTCACTTGATTTAGTTTAATTAAGATAAAAAGGATGTAAACAATCTTTCTGGCATAAGACAATGAAGCCATTTCTGACACTACACAAATCTGAAGCACCATCGTTAGTAATACCCACAAGCTTTTTAATAGGTTCAGAACTAGTCGCATAGTCCTCTATCCTGGTAAAATCGCTGATGATCACTTCCTCAAATATGCAACATCTCTTCAAGTAATTTTTAATTGAAAAAAAAGTCTCATTATTGTATTTCCAGAAACTTGTTAAGCATTTCATTGAAATTTATTGCGAGAAATATTAATTTATTTCGGAGTACAATAATAAAATCTATGAATATGAAAAAATATCCTACCGAAATAATTTAATAATATAAAATTACTTATAATGCGAATATTATTATATTTTATTATAATAAATTTCAGACGTGTTCAGCATGTTCAGCAGTGTTTCATGAGACCAAAAACTAATGCGTTATATATTATATTAATATAATTTATATGAAGTGAACCACGATCCTCAGGTATAAGGGTTCGATGTCGATAAAATAGTTATTCGTCGATATAAAATAAAATTTCAGAATTAGTCTATACGGTTTCAGGTGTTGTTTGTCTGTTTGATTTTTCGAATTTTGAGTGACAGGGTTATTCAAGCCGACGTCGGCGAGCCACCGACGGTCCCGAGAGCGACTGGGCGCATAGGTAGGTGGCTGAGGTCGCTGAAGCAGGTGCAGGTCCACCAGCTGGTGGACCCAGAGGTCCGGCTCGGACCTCGGCGGCCATTCTGAGGCCGCCATGCTGTGGGGGGAAGGAGGGGCGCGAGGCCGGACACGCCCCCCCCCGCCTCGCCCACCACCAGCTCCACCTTCGCCGGGGACTTGGACTCGAAGCTTGACCTCGGCGCTACTCAACAAGTCCGACTTGCCCTTGTTGACCGGCGAGGTGGCCGCACATCTGACCGACAAACGTACAAACAAAACGCCGACGAAAACTCGGCCGGGAAAATCACAGACAATATAATCCATCGGAAAAGTCTTCATTACAATTTTCACGAAAAATACACATACATATTTATTAATCTCAATCTCATGGATACTGTTGAACATATTTATGGATGTCGAACAACTTCACATCCTCGAGTTTATTTTTATAGCTTTTCCGTGCTGTTTAGAATTTTTCAAATTTTTTTTCTAGTCAGAATCTCCGATAGAATCGGATGCACTTGCACTAATTTCCATATTTATGTATGGGCCGGTCCAATCTCCTCGCGATGATCTGAGCCAAGGAGCTTTGATCTGGAAGCGGGGGACACCAATCAAGCCGGCTCAATTAAAATAGCTGACGGACGCCGGCCGTATTGAAATTCGAAAAACGCGGTACAATAAAAGGGCTCGTGTAGGTGGGCCCTTTTGTCGGCACGCCACAAAGGGACAATTCCTCACCGGGTTTTACAACGCCATCGGCCTGGAAGGTCCCGACCCCAATTCCCTTCCGTCCTCTGAGCAGGTGGACACCCGACGAGGAATGACAGCCCTTTCTGCCGCCACCGATAACGGTGACCCAAAAATTTACGATTGTGTAAGGATATGCAAAGCGGGACTCCACCTGCACCGCTCCCCGTCCCTCCAGGACCGCCTCGTCCCTCTCGCTCCCGGTCCAATCTGTCATATGAGACACGCATGGGCGAAAGTGGACAATCCGCCGTTTGTTGCCATCATGAGTCACTGACATTGACACGCCACGTGCTGCTGGTGACATACGACCGGATGCAGAACGGTATTGGCGAACTCAATCCATCATAAACGCAATTGATTCAAGGTCAACACCATGACATCCTTTCCCCTAATGCTTTTGGCACTAGAACCAGGAATGTAGCTGGACTAAACCTTCCAAAAAAATAATACAAAGTATGATTTTTCAATAAAAAAGCTATTATTTGTACATAGACAATATTTCAAGGAGTTTCAGACAGGTCCACTTACGTGATTAAACGAATGAAACTCTTCAGGATATACAACGTTTTGAGTACAAAGAGTACTGAAAATCATTGCAAAACATCAAAATATCTGTGACTATAGCTTTTTTTTTAATTTACTGATAGAATCTGTATTATCATGCATTTGGGAGGACTTTGTTAAAGGACGGAGTGCCTCTACACTATCATCGTGAAGCAAGATAACTTGGGCGAAGAGGTCCCATATAAAACCCTGCCTTTTACCTAGACTTGATGCCACTGAACATTTTTTTCTGGGGATACCTTGAAGATAAATTTACGCCAGAAAAGCGACGAAATGTTTTTTGAAGTTATTTTATCCACTAAACACATTAATATTAAATGGATTTAGAAAAAGATCATGATTATTAGAAATTAGTAGACAACAAAATTGGAATATTAGAATTTTTTAAATCAATTGTAGTAATGATAAAGCTCTTCAGGACCATTAACATTTATCGATGTAAAAAATAATACATCAAATCGATTTTGTGGAGAATAATTTAATAAAAAGCGTGAACTGGGTAGGGTTAGGTTTAGCTAAAAATCTAGAACCATTATTTTTCGATACAGAAACTCCGTGTAACAACAGGAAAATCCAAAAGAAAGCTGCTTAATTCCTGTTTCAAGTCGATTGCAAGTCCAATGATTTTTTTTATTTATAAATTTGATTAAATAAAATAATATTCATCGTCATTCATCATTACCCAGTATTTTATTAATCAGAATTGAAAAGTTTTGAGGTTTCTTCAAGTTGTCTTTTACTTAACTCATCACGTATTCATTAAAGAATCTATTTCCAACGTTTTATAAACATTTTGTATATCTAATCATTTTAGAATCGTCGAATATTCTTATTTTTAAATTCATCATGACGTTTTTGGTAATCTTCAGCTTCACTAGACTATTCTCTTCTCATATAGTTAATATATCCCGGAACCGTAAAATATATTCCTACTCAAATTATGAATAGTATTGATGTATTTATAAGACACTGGGCTTAAAATAATTAAATAAGTAATTTTTATTCAATTCTTTGAATTTAAATCACAAATAAACCTATAATAAAACGATATTCGCGGCTCGAAAATAATCGCGTTGTTCGAAGGGGGTCTCACAGGGACCCCAAGCATTTTAACACAAGATATTCATGAATTCAACATCAATATATTGTCGTTTTTTTTATAAAAATGAAATATTCTAAGAATAAAAATAATTATTCATGATATATAATTTAATCAAAGTTTAGGATTTTTTTAACTCGCATTTGGCACATCTTACCGGATGCGAGCGAGTAAACACATCACGCGCATGGAGCGAATATTGTCGTTTTTATTTATTTTTTCGCAATTATAAATAATAAAGAACAATGATTATTTATGATATTTATTCTTTAGACGTTTTTAAACAAATACAAATAAATTTACATACCAAAATATGTACAACAAGCTTTTAAAGTATAGCAAACATGTCAGAATTATGGACTTTTTGAAGAGGCCAGAGATCGCAGATGATAAAAATGATGAATTTTATAGAACGATGAAAGCTGAGAAAAAAATGATTAAATTGATTAGATTACATTAAAAATGATTATATTTTGTATCGTTTGACACAGAAATATATTAAATTTTGAATAAAATAATAGTTGTATGAGTTGACTATTCATTCGGCATTTTTTAGGAAACTATCATCCGTGTTATGTGAGTATTATTTGTATACCTAATTCTATTTTTACGCGGATACGAAATAAAATGCTCGGAAAAAAAGAATACGACGATGAAGACGGTTTTAAACTGCAAGTTTAGGTTTTAAGCATTTGAAATAAAAAATAGATCCCCGATCTCTCGTTTTTACAGTCAGTATTTTTCTATAGTCACGGTATAATAATAATAATAACGCTTAAAAAATTCCGCATTCGAATTTATTGAATTAAATTGACAAAAACATCCGAATATAATCTGACATAAATTTTTCGGCAGATCATAAAATAAAAAGATAAGATTATTTGTATTATTAAAAGCTTAAGGGTGTTCGCAAATTAGTTTGCCCACTTTTGAAACGCTTTCTTGGGGGATTGCTCGACACTGCCAAACAAAAAAAAGGGAGGGGACCATCGCAGACTATTAATTAATTGTAAACTTTATTCCCCGGTCTGGGGAAAAACTTTAAACCGAGTCACAATTGGAAAAATCTGTTGGCCCGTGCCCGGCGGCCCTGTGGAAAACCGGAATTATTATTTTCCAAACGGGACACAGTTTTCCGCGGCAGATGAAAAATGGAGCAGTCGCTTCGGATTTAATTTGCACTCAGGAAAACGGGCTCTATTAAAATTGACACACTTTATAACTTTCACATTAACATTATTATTATTATTCGGGTGGGGGGGTTTGGGTGCTGTTCCGGTATTAAAGCGTGTCGGAAAACTTTTTAAAAATACGGTCCCGGCAAATTGATCAATGGCCGCTCTTTAATTACATTAAAAATTTTACATATTATCGGGTATTAGTCGGGTTAATTCGGCGACTTCATAAATCAACGGGTAGGCTGGCGGTCAGGTTTTTTGGGTTGATTGATTCCGTCGCCGATTTTGGTAATATTTTTATTTTCAAGTCCAAAGCTTCATTATAATTCTGTATTGTTAAAGAGCGAACATTGACGACGCTTATTGTTTTAGTCGACCATGATCGACGATGTCTAGCTGAATTTAAGAAGTGCAGACGAGGCGCCTCCGGTTTTTATAATCCTCAATGCGACATGAGTCCCAGCGTTCGCAAGAAGGGCGTACCTTGAAAATTTTAATTTAAATAACTAACTCAATATTTAACATTTCACTGAAAAATCTGTAAAAAATAATCTGAGCAACATAAATTGAAAAAAAAAAAATAATCTTCAATATATGAAATATGATAAATAATATAAAAAAAACTAGGGATCTTCAGTGGTTTTTTTTTCTGAAACTAGGCGTGGTTTTGTTTTAGATTAAATTAGATCTGCTATCAAAGTGGCTAAAAATCGCAAGTGGAGTTCCGCCACTGGTTTACCCGGCTCGTTGTTTTATAGGGCAAAAGTATTTTGTAGGTCCGAGTGGCCAGGGCGACACGGGCCGAGGCGCCCACCTACCTGTCCCATCAGATCCCGCCGCCGCTATAATTAATTACCAATGTCGACGAACATAAAAACTGGAGGCCCCAGCATCGAACAAGAGCCCAAAAATCTCCCGAAAACGAAACGCGACCTTCGAGACAATGGCGTGTCCCCGCTAGTGTAGATGGGATCCCAGAGATACGACGCGCACACACACGCGCACGCGGGACAGTCCATTCATAAAGTGGCGAGCCCGGTTCCCAGGAGGACCCGTCTGACGAGGACAAATGACCGCTTCTCGGTATAACGTGTACGATCGCTGGAATAGGCCGGGGACTCTCCGGTGTGGGCAGCACTCGTACCCCGGGATCTGCGCTAACAATGCCGGTTAATTCATAAACAGTCGCATACTACGCATACCAGCTCATTTAACTAGAGCAGCGATGAACAACCTTTTCATGTTTGAAGATCGCATTCGAATTTAATCGATTGAGTATTTAATTAGAGCAGTAGCGCGCCGAGAGTATCCGGTGTGCAGGACTTTAATTACCGTCCCTGTTTTTATGGCGCCTGTGTGCCCCGCACAATTTGGCCATATGGACGGCGAGACTCCGTATTAGAGTTAGGTTAAATTAGATGTGCTGAAAATACGATGGTTAGGTTAAACTAGTCGTACCGATGGGGAAAATTGGGTAAACAATACTAAAGAATTAATATTATAAATAATCATTGTCCTTTATTTTTCGCTCGCATCTGGTACGATGTGTCGAGTACGAGTGAAACGTGCGAGCGACACGTGCTGCGAGAGCGAAGGAGAGATAATGAAAAATTCATCAATAATGCTTGGGGTATCTGAGAGACCCCAAGCATTATTGATGAATTCCCTTCGGACGATGCGGTTATTATCGTACCACCGTGACAGATAAGTTAAAATGAATTAGGGTAAATTAGGTTAGGTTTTAATTGGATATGTCTTGACGGACAAAACAGAGATCTAAATTAATATTCTACACATTAAAACTTCAAAGTAATACATATATTATATTTTTGTTTAATAAAAGTTATCTAGTTATGTGATAGAAAGTTTAAAAATAAGTTCTACTTGTTACAAACTTTTTGTATTTGTCTAAAAAAGCCTAAAAAATCAATTTTATAAATAATCATTGACCTTTATTGTCCGCAATTGCGGAAAAAAAGGAAAAACGACAATATTCGTTGTTATTGCCATGCACGACATGTTTTTTCTCTCTCGCATTCGGTACGATGTGCCTATTGCATATGATGAATTACTATTTTTATGCTTAAAATAATCCATTTTAAAAAAAATCGATCAGGAATTCTTTATTATCTTGACTCGAAAGGCTTGGGGTATCTGAGAGACCCCGTTCGGACGATGCGATTGTTTTCAAGCCGCCGTGACAGATGAATTAAAATACATTAGGGTAGATTAGGTTAGATTTTAATTGGATACGTCTTCGGACAAAACAGATCTAAATTAAAATTCTATACATTAAAACTTCAGAGTATATCATATTATTTTTTTTAATAAAAGTTACACAACAACAGTTAGAAACAATACACACATGAAGACATGAAACAATACACACAAAACACACATGAAGAGTATATTTATTTAAATTTCGATTCATAACCGTTTTTTCAAAAAAAGAACTGAATACTACAAGGAGTATGGGAAAGGGTTTCTAATAATGATGAAATTTATGGTTTATAATAAATAATATGAAAAAACATGAATTTTACATTCATAAAAAATGCGCGATTTCTTTCGGGTCCCCTAACATTATAAATATGCGAATAAGGATGGCTAAAAATGAGATGTCAAAGCTATCAACGATTTGGAAAAACATATCTAAAAAAAATATTATTTATTTATACAAATTCCATAGAAACTTAGAGCTAATGCAAAGACAATATATGTATAGTTAGCTATAGGCCAATTACAAGTTTCTACAGATAACAAAAAGAATAATATTAAAAATTACGAGTTAAGAAAACATTAGAAACAAATTAAAAGAAAATAAAATAGTCGTATTGTCCATAGTTCGAGGAGACGTTAGGAACACGTCCGTACCGATTTGAGGCAGTTAAAGAAGACTTAATTAGATTTAGTAGATTACGTGAGAGCAAAGTTAAATCGGCTACACTACGTCTATATTACAGGGGTAGGAAATGAAGTCTACGACATAGAGATTCATAGTAATCGTCTTCAATGATCCATTTAAATAAAAGATATCTCAAGAATCGCCTTTGAATAGCTTCGATACCGTCAAGATAATTCGAATAATGAGGGTTCCAAACTTGGCTTGCATTCTCAAGGTGTCTTCTTGCGTACTTCTACGTATGCGTATTAAAGAATTTTTAAAGTTTTTAAGGTTGTCTAAATCCTCTTGTATTCGATTTAACCGCTTTGAGAATCTTCATATCATCGGCAAACATGAGATAATTGGAATTCTTGAAGCAGTCATCAATATCATTTATAAAAAAAATAAAGAGCAGAGGTTCATGGGGTAAGCCTTGAGGTACGCCTGAGAGGATATAGCCCCAGTTAGATTCGCATCCATTGATTACGACTGCTTGGCACCTCCGATCGAAATATGAGGCTAACCATCTCAACATTATCCCATGGATGCCCGCTTTATATAGTTTCCGAAGCAGGATAACGTGGTCTAGCCTATTGAATGCCATACTATAATCTGAGAACACCACGTCTACAACACCACTGTCTATGGTATCAGTAATAAAGTCACTTGAGTGAGTCAGGTTAGTGACTGTTGACTTGTTTCTAAAAAACAAATGTTCCTTGTAAGTGGCATACGGTTGCTAGTAAACGATGGAGCTTTTTACCATAAGTCTGTTAAAATAATAACTGTGAGAAATTTAACAAGTTGATAGAAATTTAAATTACAATCTGTTATGGGAATCGAGGATATAGTGAAACTTATCCCATGACGAACTCTTCCACGAAGAAGAGGTAAACTCTAGCCGTCCACTTCTAAAAAAGGAGATGCTATTAAGTATGTTAAGAGCCTTAAAAGCTATTTTATAACCATCGAAGACGTCCAAGATGTATCCTATCAACTGGAATTCTTCTGTATAACACATTCCGATCCGCTGGGTTCCGCGCCGAATTTTGCGATGAGCCGGGCGTTTCGCGAAAAAAATAGCAAAAGTTAAGTACTTCAGTTAAATCGATGTAACT
>JAGXCT010031121.1:0-12726 GCA_022495035.1 Philopotamus ludificatus
CGTTAGACGCCATAGTCACGGCTAGGTTTTAAAGGAAAGCATTTGCCTTATACTGCTCTTTAGAATAAAATACGCTCTTGTCCTCTTAATTAATAATTTAGTTTACGCTATTTCAGCAAAATATGTCTTTAACTTCAGTAATTCACCATTAAAATCACAAAGAACAATTCCTGTATTCTCGAACAATTATTCTTCTTTGACTATGCATTCAAATATGTAAGGCTTAGTAACTTTTCCTTTTCGTCTGGGATTAGATCGAATATTATATTTTAATATTTTTATTTATATATATATAATCATAGATAATAAACCGGCATCAGGCAAAACAAACAATTTCTGACTTCTATCTATCAACTGTGTCAACCAAAATAAGAACAAAGGAATGTGAGTAGTAAAAAATCGATATCAGTAAAGTTAATTTAATGGAGTTAAGGAAGTCGAAGAAATCGAATCGTATTTCTAAACATCATAACTTGGACGTTGACAACGAATATGTAATTCAACTCTTAGAAAATGAACATGAGGAACTCATAAATTAACATGTTTTTTCAGGGAGGGCCAAACAAATTAATTTGGCAAAATCACCATCAACAAAGGGTTTCCCTTCTTCAGCTATAAATTGCTTCAGCATACTTAAATTTTTATTTCTAAAAACAAGCATATTTTTCTTTTCATTGTCAACGTTTTGAACTAATTCCTCCAGTTTTTGTCCGCAAATTTCTTAATTTCCACTTCATTCTGGACTGCACAGGGCTCTTGCTTAACTCTTGATATATTTTCCCCTCCCTGCTTATATTTCAGCTGCTTGATCTGTAGTTATTCTGAGCCTGTGCTCTTTTTTCATCGTCTGGATTTTTCTTCCGGCCCCCGTTCATATGCAGGATGTTTGCTGAATTCGCGGGCCGTAGTTTAGTGACCGCTGGTATAGAATATTGATAAAATTCGCCGTAAAGTTAAGCTATATTTGTACTGTTTTGCAACGCAAAAAAATATTTTAATTACGTAATTAAACACGGAACTATATTTAAAGCCAAAAAAAATCTAAAAATAATCACAAAAAAAATATTTTTTTGGTTTAAAATTGAAATACTAGAATAGAATACTTTATTATGCCACAGACTCCAAAAATACTCTTTTTTAATTGTGCCGGGACTCATTTATGAAAATGGCTACTAATATTTTTCACTTCGCAGTTGTAAAATGGTTACCTCTGATTTAAATATTAGTTAGTTTTTTTTAAAAACCACATTTTTTTTATATATTAAATATTAATATTTAAATTTAAATTTAATTAGTAGGACTTTTACAGTTCATAATAATTATTTTTAAAACATTTGCATAAACTTTTCTAACAAAAGTCTAAGTTTTAAACAAATCCACAATATATCCAATATTGTCTCTTCATATCAACGCTTATATAAAAACTAATTTTATTCTCTTATCACGTCTATAGGCACAAAAGCATAATCAGGGAAATTGGTAATTTCAAAATTAAATTATGCCCGGACGGAAATTTTCATACTCTCCAAAATCTGAGATTGATTAAAATGTGCAAATAATTAAAAAAATATATATATATAATCTAATCAGTGTTTTCGAGAGCTTTTCCTCGCCCCTCGCATTTGACAGGCCACGCGTTGATGAATCACGATTAGCACGCATAAATAACCGGGTCCATTAAACTTAAAATTTAATAAGCACTATGATTAGCGGGTGTATTTTCTATGCCAAAAATCCGGCGCCCGAACGAGTATTAAGGCCAGATAAACTATTGATGAGTCTATAAATATGCTGACCGCTTCCTGTCTGATATCTATCCGCGCAGAGAGATAGATAGAGATGGGGGGAGATAGAGAGGGATGGCTGCGGGGTGGCAGAGAGCAGGGTGGTACAGGGAGTGCCCCCGAAACTGGGTGTAGTAGTTAAACCGATTAAAAACTACTCGCTGATGGAATAACAGTATTAACGATAAGGGTAGCGGGCATTAGTACTAACGATCCGAAGCAACAACGTGTTGAGAATTACATAAATTATTAGCGGCCGTGGCGAATGGAAAATTTTCCAGTTAAAAATCTATACGCGAGCATGCTGTAACTGATTCAGCGGTTATAAATAACTGAATTGTTCAAGGATGTGATCGTATCGGAAAATTGTACCCTATATCATATGAGAGGAAGTGCGATATCGTTAATTTCAAAAAGAAAACTGCTGTTTTTATTCGGCTTCATGTGACCTATCCGTCCCTACGTAAATGATCTACTGAGATTTTTATTTTAACCATTGTCACTTTCCTTTCTACAACGGTCTATAAAAGGCAATACCTCAATCCCCGAATGATATGTCCGAAGTAATCTTACGGCTTTTAAGAGTTGTCCAAAAGTTCCTGCTCCTTTTGAAGGAATTAAACATTCTTCAGCAGCAGCTCAATCGTTTTTAGGCGATCATTGTTTGCTACTAGCAACCTTTATGTCCAACCTAATAGCCCCTATTGAAAATGGTGGCCAAAAACGTGTCAGGAAACGTGGTGGAAACAGTGCAGAAAATGCTGTAAAAATATGGCTTGAAATCTTAAAAGTTAGGAAAGACTTTTACATTCTCCGTATTCTTTGGTCCTTGCTCCTTCAGATTATTTTTAATTCGTAAGCTTTCAGCAAAATTTCATCGATCGAAATGAATACGAAATCCAATGAAGTATTGTCACAAACTTTTTTTGTATATGTCTAATAATTTCTATTGAATCAATATTATAAATAAGCATTGTTCTTTATTGTCTGCAGTTACGTAGAAAAATAAAAACAATAATAATCGCTGCTGGGATGCCACGCGCGGGATGTTTTTTCTCGCTCGCTTCCGGTACGATGTGTCGAGTGCGAGTGAAACGTGCGAGAGCTCCAAATTAGCTCCAGTTAAAATAATTAATATCAACCAAATTATGAATAACTATTTTTATGCATCGAATAACGAATGATGACAAATTCATCAATATCTTGATTTGAAATGCTCGGGGTATCTGAGAGACCCCCTTCGGACGTCACGGTTATTTTCGAACCGCCATGACGGATGGGTCAATAGATAGGAATCTAAAATTTTAACAAAATCATAACTCAAATCGTAATTATTAGCATTAAAACCTACTTCAAATTTAGTAATTTGTTTTTTTTTAAAAAAGATCTTGATTAAGAAAATAATAAGTCGCCCCAAATATCGTCTCAGTGAATTTTGCTAATTAATTAACCCCCTTTCACAAGCTATTTTAAGTGTTGTTAACATCGAGATCTTTTGTACGTCATAGTGTACAACTAATTTATTCAATTAGTACTATCAATGTTGCCATGTAGATTACGAAAATTATTATATATAGTAATTTATCCATGATTCAATATTTATCCATGATAAATAATATAAATTTAAATTAAAAAACAACCAGTGTCGTAGTTTGGCACTGGGGGGGATATTAGTGTCCTCTTCCATCTTTAAAATCTTTATATGTGCTAATGGCGCTTTGTAATCTTTCTGTTATGGCATCCAACCATCGTAGTCTATTAAATATACAAATAATAATTTAAAAAATCATAATAATTATTATCATTCTCATAAAAAAGAGTACTTTTATTGATGAAACTCTAAATCCATTATAATGCATCATACTGTAAATCGAGATCAAACTGTGGGTATACTTTTTAAAAAGATGACTTTAAATAATAAACATTATCTTTTCATCCCCATTGTACAGAATTCCATATTTTTCTTTTAGTGGAAAAAAATACTCAAAACAATCGATTTTCATTATTTAGGAAAATGATGAGGTGAATATCAAAAAATAAAGTGAGTATCCACTCAATACTATTTTTAAACGACAAAGAAATAAATAGATCCCACGGAAAATTTTCAAACTATTTCTTAACCAATTCTTACCATTAAAATAAAGCTTTAAAAATCATGTAAAACTGTGAGTCCAATTAAGTATTGTGAACGATCCAATAAAAAGGACTAATCACAATATCATCAACCAAAAAAATGTGAATTTAGTAGTGCTTCCACTGTGCCCCATTTCCCTGACCTTGCTTCATCCAATTTTCATCTGTTTCGGTCCTTGCTTACAAAATGCTTTCGTTAAAAAAAAATTCAAACTGAAAAAGTTAAATCTCTTGTTTCGTTTCATCTATTCTATAGGTTGGTCCATATATCGAGTCGAGAGACTCGATATATGGACTAGTATGGCCCCAATTATTAGACTTAATCTTAGTATTACTCTATGTAAATTGCATTGTTCCCATCTGTACGTTCGTTTTTTTTCATCTTGCTACGCGAAGAGAGCTTAAAAGCTCTCTTCGCCCTACTTATTATACGGAGAATTATTCATCTTATTTATTTTCCTATCAATTACTAGAAACTAATAGATTTTAAACAAATGGTGTATTTTTTTTAATAGAAGAGATGCCGATTCAAACAGAAATCATTCTGATTATTGTCGTTTAATTACTAAAGAATGCGTGAAAAAACATTTTTTTATTGAAATCTCTCCCTAAATTTTACAGTTTCGATTTATAGATCATATTCTATATTTTCTATAAATCAAATATGCCACATGTGGCTTTAATTCCACGGTTTTCCAATTCCTGGACTATAAAATCGATACGTGTTAAGCCAACGTGATACCACTTTAATAAATCCGGGTCTCGTGCGGTTATCAAAGTTAAGCGACATTGATCACGGTCAATACACGGATTTCGTATCAAAATTTGCCTGGGGTATTCCGCAGCATCCGATTTTTATCATCTCATATATTAAATAAAGCACGGAATCATGCCCCTGTATTGGGTGGCTTTAATTTTTTTTCCACACGACTGGAAAATCGGAAATTTTAACGGAAGCCATGTCGTCGGATGTGAAGAGAGATTGGAGATTGATTTATTCAATTTCTATTTGGCGGAGGGGGATGTTTTGGGGGCTTGGTGGGGACTACCCCCCGCGCTACAATGTAAATACAACGTGTGATGTACGACTTCCACGCGGACGGATGATCTCTGAGTTTGAATGGCTAAGTGCTTTTTGATATATTCCGACACCTAAAGCACCTGTGCTCACCTCCTAGAAACGTTAATTCTGTCCTTGTGAATATTAACAGGAGCGATTACCGAGCTGGCTCAGTGTTAACCATCACATCTGCAAAACCGTGCAATATGTTAAGCCGTTTGAAGTCAATTTCAACACCTGCATTCTGTGCGATTTTGCTCTAAACATATTTATTTTTATTAATTACATCATTTTCGTGTTGTAATTACGGATAAATACGTGCGCTTTGTATTAATTTTCCGAAATTTGCTTTGATGGAAGGACGTTTTGATATCATAGGTGATTAATTATTACGAATTCGCACTGCCAAAATTCTACTTGCTCTCGCACGAAAATACTAGCAATTTAGCAACTGTATAGTCATTACTTAATGGTCTGGTTAATTTAATTAATTATTCACGGATAATTATTTGGCCTGGTAATGTTTGAAAATATGTTTTTTTTTTTAATACCGTACGTTGTTTTCAATTAATTAATTAATTATTAAAGCGGCGGAGTTTTCCTCCGCTTTTCCCGACTATCGCAAAAGTGTAAGGGACGCGTACAAGTTTTCCAAGTGGATACTTTGTTCAAAGCGCGGCCATTTTCTCCAATCGATTTAACAAGGCCCATTGCAATTCCATTTCCTATCTACTGCACAGTCTTTTTATGCGCGACTTGAATATACGCGTCTCGCTCCGCTCACTTTGTAATCTGAGCTTAAATAATTTATTTTAAACGTTTTGTATTTTAATTTTTATTTATTATTTAAAAAAAAACAATAAGGAATGTTTTCTATTGGTTTTAGAGCGTTGTTATTGAACAATAGATCGGCGATGGAGGGGGTAGAACGTCGTGTATCGTGCGTATTGATCTCCAGTTTCGGCAAGTCAGTATGCGTTTTAGTTTTCCTTTTCTATTATCTTTTAACCTGCAATGTTGCATATTTTCGTATAGAATTTTCCATTTGATAAACAATGATTTTTACTTTATGGATCGTTCAAAACCTTTTCCAAAATGTATATTAAAAACATATTTTTACATAATACATTTAGCATGTCCCTAGTCTTTTATAAGGAGCACTTCTATAGCGTGGTTCCTATTTTAAGGACATTTATTATTATTATTAAAGTAATAATAATACATATTCTATTCCTTTTTCAATGGATTATACATTCCAAAGAATATCGTGTAAAAAAGATAATTTACTTTTTACCGTGTAAAAAAATATTTTCTATTTATACAAAACTATATTTCCATGCTTTTTTGAAATTCAACTTAATATAACCGTTTAGACTCAATGTGTTCCTGCCACAATAATAATATTAGTTTATGTACTTAGTTAGGGCTCGTGAAAAACTCCATATTTTTAGACCAAGACAAGAAAACTATTAATTTTTTTATAAAAACTTTTGCTCATTTTGCATCATCAACATCATGTAAATAAAAAATTAGACAAGAAAATATCTGCGTCCTTATATTTTTATATGAAAAAAAGTTGAGTTTAATTTTTTAAATAATTTCCCTTAGATTTTTCTATGAAAAATAATGAATTATGTAAAAAAAAACATTTTAATCCGACACATTTATTAGTTTTAGAGTATTTAATAAAAAAAAAACTAAGTAATAAATTAATCATTTAACCAAAAAACTAATTAATTATCATAAAGTAATTATTTCATCCAAGAATTATCTTTAAGCCATAAATATAATGAGATAATTAAACTTAAATTAACTAAAACAGTTTTTATCGACAAAAAAATGGTTGATTAGGATGCAAACGTGTGTTGCCATGACAACGGAGTGTTGCCAACTTCATTGAAACAAACTGATAGGTACCACGCTATAGAATCCTCCTTATAGAAGACTAAGCGCCCATACAAAATTTGGGGTTCGGTTTTTTAATTCAATAAATCAATACATCAAACATTTTTCATTCACCTATTTCTAATGACCTTGTTCTATTTTTAGTTTATTTAAAATAACCTAACTATCGTAATATAACCAATCAAATTTATATAAAATATCGTATTTAGCCTAATATTACTTAATTATTTCTAAATATCCTAACTTATCCCAACAAAATTATTAAAAATATCACATGATATATTTCCTATTAATATATTAATTTAATAAGCTAATAAATTATTGAATATTTTATCTATATCCTTATAAATAATGGTTTTATTGTTATAACTATTTTTAAACAGTTTCTATAGCTTAAAACTAAAAATACTATTTGATATTATATACAGGCAACCGTTCTGTAGCGCCAAGGTAGGTACTACGCTATAGAAACCCTCCTTATAGAAGACTTGGGGCATACAAAATTTGGGTTTAAGTTTTTATTGTATATTGTAAATTAAACGAAATCATTGCATCAAACATTTTCCATTCACACATTTATCACCCGTCACGGCGGCACGAAAACAGCAGCGTCGTCCGAAGGGGGTCTCTTAGATATCCCAAGCATTTCAAATCAAGATATTGATAAATTTGTCATCGTTTTTTTAACTAATCAATATGACGCATACATTACAATGCTCTCAGCGATGTCTCGTCGCAGACTGAGCTCTATCGCACGTTTCACTCGCACTCAACACATCCTACCGGATGCGAGCGAAAAAAAACATGGCACGCGTGGAAAAGACACAAAATATTATTGTTTTTTTTTTTTTTTCGCAATTGCCGACAATAAACGACAATGATTATTTATAATGTTCATTTTTAGACTTTTTTAGACAATTACAAAAAGTTTGTAACATGTAGATGTTACCCAATAAAGCCCATCGGCACGGCTAGGTTGACCTTGTTCTATTTTTAGTTTGTTCACACGCACGTTGTGCATTTTTTTGTCAATCAAAGGGCATTGATCTTTATTTAATGCAGCTTTATATTTTATAGTTACGAAACATATAATTTGACCCTGAAAATTTAGCGTTTTATAGAAAATAGCGTTCTAGAAAGAAACACTATAAGAGGGACTACCGCACATGCCGCTCTATAGCATGGAGCGCTATAATAGGGTTGATTGTATTTATATAAAAATATTCTGTATTACTTGTTTCAGCATGTATGTACAATAATGGGTTGTTTTTTTTTTTGACGTAATGTGATGAAACAATGTTTCATTTTTCATGAAAATTTTTAATCTACTCCTCCTAGTCTACAGCTAATTAAGTTCGCAGACGCACAAATTCAAGAAATGTCACATATAAAGAAAATTACACATTTCCGAGCGTGTTTTTATGCGACGGGCGTCTTAACGCGACGCTGTCACGCCGACGCCCATCCGTCAGGGGCGCCAAACCGGCGAATTAATTTCGATACATTTGTTGTTTTTTTTTTGAGCCCAACAAAAAGCTGCTTAAGAAAATAAGGTCGTAAATAGTTTAATAAGCGCAAACTCTTGGACTTGAATTTAATCAACATCGGTCTCGCCCCCGTGCATGTAAACGTACAATTTTTCACCGGCCACGATACACATCGGGGGTTTTTGCTCTGTTTTGTCGAAACGAAAACTGAAATAGGTCATAAAGGCAAACTAGTTGAGAGAGTTCTAGGGTAATTACTGACATGCGAGCGTTTTCTTTTTTTCCCTTTTTTTTATTTGCTCGTACGCCCGTAAAACGTTACAGCGTTTAACCTTTGGCTTGTTTACGCCGTGCGCTTCCAAGATTTATTTGAACGATTTTTTTCAGTCCTGAAAAATTAATTTTCGAGATGAGAGCGGCGAAGAAAAATTATAAAATGCTCACCGACGACGAAACATTTCCCGAACACGCGTCCAATCGAGCTCAATTTATATATAAAAAAAAATATTGTTTAAAATAATATATTTTTATAGGAAAATTCTAATGTTACATATCCTTTTATCCCATACGGATATCCTATAGGATACGTAGCGCATATCCATATCGTAAATTTTCCCCGATGTAATTGACAGAGTGGCTCAAGAAGATTTATATGTTTTCTTTTCCAACAACCCACTGCAATCGAATATGTTTGATCTGAAATTTTCATGCAATATTCTAAAAAATATATATTACCATATTCATGGACAATGTATGTTAATAAATGAATGGGACGCGTATCGTATTATGCGATAAGATAAATGAAATACTTCTCTTATCTTTTTTTTCGTATCTACGGACATTTTCTAAAATAAAACAAAGGTTAATGAAGATTTTTCACGTCTCGAAAAGCAGTTCAAGGCTGAAAATTTACAAACGTCCTATGAATATTATGTAAATTAACCTCGTAGACGTGTTTGACTTAATTGCTGTATTATTTTAATTAGATCTCCGAGTACACTTGAATATTTTTGTCACATTTCTGGTTATTTATGACCGTAAAATGATTATTTAAATCGTACTAAATAATATTATACACCAATATTTGCATACAAACTTCATCATTTCCATGATTGCTAATGACTATCTTCCGTCTTTCAACGAGCTTTTTAATGCCACAAAGAAAAACTTACAGACTTCAATGCAAAATATGCATCTATTGCTACTTTATTCTCCTCTTAATTGTTTTTTCACTTCATATATTTTGTATGATTTAAATAAAACTATTCAAAATAGACACTACTCTTCATATCCCCTTAAACTAAAAGCATTTTTGAGATGAAATTTTATGGAAGATGGTTAATACATCCAAATCTAGCAAATCTGTTATTTAGATACATTTTTTTTAAATCCCTTAAAATTAAAAAAGGCATCTTTATTATTTTTCACGTGCATAGAAACATTTGTCATAGATTTTCTAGAAGATTCTTGACTTTCGATTGATTGATGACTGAGGTCGCTAGACGTCTGAAACTTTTTTCATCCGCCGTGAATATTTTCCCGGTTATAATACAAAATAACTATACTTAACTGTCACAAATCTCAATAACATTTAAGTTCCATCTATTTAAATAGGGTAATATAAATTAGAAAGGCATACTTAAATCAAGACGAGCTTGAAAATTCGATAAATACCTACTGAAGATCCGGTAAGCAATTAACGCAAAGATTGTATCTCCATGATCTACAGCGTAGAAGCATTTGAAGAGAACTACTAAAATAAACCGTACTGGTATTGAATAAACCTAATATTAGATTATTTGCGAATGTCTGAATTTTTTTTAAGTAAGTATTGTATTTCTTATTTTTAATTTAAATAATTAATTATATAAAAAAAATAATTATGATTAACGCATCCGTTACGGCGGCTCGAAAATAACATTGTCGTTCGAAGGGGGTCTCTCAGGGACCCCAAGCATTTGAAGTCTTTTTTATCATGATATTATTCAAAAATTGGTCGATATTTTGGATTTTTTAACTAATTAATAAAATTTTAACAGACAATAACGAACAATGATTATTTATAATATTTATTCATTAGACTTTTTTAAACAAAAATTATGACATGTAGGATTTATAATAAAAGAATTATTCGAGAAAAATCACAAACTTGCGGTACCCAATAAATTAAAAGAAGTCATTGATTTTTTTATTTTTTAATAAATAATGTTTGCATGGACCAAAAGAGATGATAGTCAGATAGGACAATGTATCAGAAGTGTATGACTGACTTTATGATTTTCATCATAAGCTCGGCAGCTTATCATTACGCATTATTCTATATAAAAACACTTGGCCTTCACTGATAATCTTGGTTCTTATTTATTCTTTTGAGCAGTGTAATAGCCATATTATTTAACTAGGTCAAAAAAGTCCCAATAAATGATTTCTATATTTCCCTATACTTTTTATTTATTTATTTGACTACGATGGATGGATAGCATAACAGAAAGATTCCAAAACCACATTCATCCATATTAAGATTCCGAAGATGCAGGGGGAATGAGTCTCTCACACTAATATTTCCCCAGTGTCAAATTACGACACTGCTTAGTTATCATATTATTTCAGTTGGATTGAAATATATATTATTTGTTTATGATTATCTATTCAACAAAGGATAGCTAACATTAGAATAATTAATTCCAACGAGCCAAATAAAAAAATAAAATAAAGAACTCCTATCCGACTATTTAGCTACATTATCGAAATACTATGTATGTTACCTACAAGCCATAATATTGAATATTTTAAGAGGACATTTTTATTTCTACCAAACGCTGTAGAAACTACTGTTTGTGCTGAATCCATATCTACTACCTCTAATTCTTTATTGATGTTCATGTAATCATGAATGATTTATTCGAATATTACCGCGCTTTTACGACTTTTTCTTTCAGATATTTCAGAACCAACACGTTCAACAAGATTTGAAATATTATAGGGTTATCGTTTCCATATTTCTATCTTTTTTTGTAAAGTTCCTAGGGTTTTACTGTAGATTGATTTTTTTTTAGAAATAAATTCTAAGAATAGACAATCTTTTCGGAATAACCAAATATTTAAATAGTTTTTTAGTTATGAATAATTTAAGAAAGAGAGAGGGAGAGAGTTAACTCTTGGGTTAGACCCAACAATTTTTAATTACGGCACAACTGAATGTAAATTTAATACATTTCGTAAATATTATTCGTTAAAATAATATTTTGCGAAACAAAATAAACACGAACCTAATGGCAACAAACTCTCCCTTACATTCAACAATATTTATTTAATTAATAGCGGCAGAAACGTTCTTCTCGTTATCTCGCACATTTCAATTTAACTAAAACTCGACTCTGAATATTAATACGGCGTATACAGTTCCTTCATTAAATTCGTCAAAAAATAATAAAATAAAACACAGACCCGCGCTTTGACAGCCAATTAAAACCGCGACGCGTATTGTTTTCCATTTTCCCAAAAAAAAATAAACGTAATTATATCATATTATTTATTTATTTTATTTTTAATTAAAAACAACGAGCGCGTATGATGAAAAAATTAAATATCCCCCTAACTGACCCGTTTCGTCCCGTTGCCTACCGCGTTCACATATAATATCCAATTAGCAATTTAAACGGTTCGGTAAAATTGCGATATAACGCAACTCGAATATGTAAAAGTGATTCAATTAACGGGAAACGGACCCTGTTTACACGAAAAAGGGTTTCGTTTTACGCCCTCGCCAGTGTTGCCAGCGCGCACGTTTACCTTTCACTTTACGCGCGCTGTTAACCCCAAAACGCCATAAGGGCGGCAATTCCGCATGATTGGATGTCGCCACCGGCCAATTTCCCACTTGATACCACCAAGAGCCGCTACTTCCGCAATCAATGAGCTGCGTGTGTTGATTAGGAGTGTCGTGGTCCACTTTACAAATCAAAGGGCGCCGTTAAACACCCCTCTAATTTAATTTAAACAAATTGTAGAGACAAACATCCTCATTTTTATATTATATTTAAATTTATTACACCTGACGTTTTTTCAGTTATATAGTATTTAAATATTGACCAAAATATAATTTATAAACATTAGTTTGTTCGGAAAGTCAATTCGTTTTTTCCCAACAGAGGACTTAATTGTATTTTTTCACAGCTAGCTTTAAACTTAAGCCGCATAATCATTATATATTTAGACAGCTGAAATAGCATGGCTTACTTGTGAAAAAGTTCGATTGATTCTACTCAGTAGTTTTTGGTAGGTACCCTTTCAAGTATGGATAGTGAAAAGCAGCATTTTCGGCATATTTTACTTTTTAACTATCGAAAAGGTAAAA